>NW_004624789.1:8456934-8472563 GCF_000247695.1 Heterocephalus glaber | reverse complement strand
TCTGCTCTGCATGCTTTCAATGGAGTTTTTAAGCTCCTGAATATCTGTTTGAATCTGTTTCATGGATTCCATTTCTTTCTTATGTTGGGTGACCATGGTTTCCATTTGTTTCTTATGCTGGACATTCATGGCTTCCAGCATGTTTCTGAGCTCATCTATCTTTTTGTTTGTTTCTGGTCTAGAGCCTCTAATCATGCTTTTCACTCTCCTCACTATCTCTGTAGTTATCTGGGAGATTATGTCTGCTTTGAATTTTTCTAGGGCCTCATTCATCTGCTTAGTTACTTCCTGGGTTATCAGTTCAGGGTGTCCAGGTAGTTGATTTGACTTCACCTCTTTTCCCCCAGAATTTGCCTTTTGTGAGGTGGAAGTCTGAGTTTGTGTCTTGCTTAAATGTCTTCTCATTTTTGTTTTTGGTACTGCCCTTTTTTTAGTTCCTGTGTTGGTACTTCGATGTTTTTTATTGTATCTTTGTTGATGTATTTAGAACCCTTATGGAATGATTGCTTTTCAGAGGTGTCTTCCAGATATAGCTGGTCTTTAGGTTTGTGGTCTCTAATGGCTCTGAGGGTGTCTCATTTTCATTATACCAGAAAGGGCAACTGATTAGATCAATCATAACACCTTAGCCCAAATGATACAATCAGCAACACCATGGCATCAAGTACCTCTTAGAAAATAACAATTTGTGGTAGTTATTAATCTATCACCTTTAACTGTGTGAATTAAATCAAGATCAAGGACCAACCCAACATTCGTTTATCATGAATAATCTCTTCAATATAGCAACTTTACCCGTCAGGATGGGGAGTTAGAAGGAGTTGGGGAGGGAAGGATAGATAGGGAGAAGGATAGGGGAAGGTTAACGGTGAGGCCAAAGCCACAGGCAGGAGAAGGAAAGAGAAGAAAATAAAAATAAAGAAGAAATATGAATTAGATCCAGAACAGGAACACAAAGAGAGATGTAGAACAATGTGGGACAGCAAAGGAGCAAGGGAGAGAGAGAGAGAGAAAGAAAAGAGAAAAAGAAAGAGAAAAATTTTAAAAGAGTAGAAAAAGAAGAAAAAAGTTAAAAATAAGAGTAAAAAATAGTGGTAATTTTGAAAATAACAAATAAAAGATAAAATTGAAAAGCCTCCTTCAGTGTATGTCACTGCTGTCACAATAGACAATGTGGGGAGCAGTGTGCAGTTGTAAGTCAATGAGTCTGAGTAAGTCAGTCACAGACCCATGAGATTCAGGCAGATTTCTGGCTGCAAGTCCCAAGTTGAGCTCCCTGTCCTCCTGCAGGGTTACACTCTGCAATGTTCTATTGCAGATTCCACCTGCCTTTCTCCTGAAGAGATTCCTGGTTTGGATGGGAGGTGATATTCCCTCCAACTTACCAAGTATGGTGGTCTGGTGTGCCTTTATTGCAGAGATTTTCTTCACTTTTCCAGTGGGCTTCAGTTTTCCTCAGGGAGCCTGAGAGAGACCCTCTCTCTGTTGTTCACTTCTGCAGCTCAGGACAATGGCCTTTATGTTCCCCTGTGCCTTTGTAGTGTGAAACCAAGTAGCTGCACAGCCAAGAGGCCAGAGGCAGTGGGGTGGGGGGCTGTGTCACTGGCGGCTTGTTAGCATGCCCGGGGACATAGGGCATAGGGAGCCCATTGGAAATGGGCATAGGGAGCTGGACTGAGCAGGGCTCAGTCAGCCCAGGACCACCCTGTCTGGGGTCAAAAGTGAAAAATAATAATATAATGCAATATTACAGTGTCTCACAGACCACTGAAGATTTTTAAAAAGGAAAATACTCTGAGTCATTGCAACTAGTAGTTTTCATCATTTATACATCCTTTGTGTGGTCTTTGGTGGGAGAAACTACTTTTAATTACAACTGGTGTCTGAAGATGCTGAGTCAGTGGGATAAATGCCAAATACAAAAAATGTAGCAGAGATTGAAGGTTTTGGCTTTTCTTCTATAGATGTCAGTGTTGAGTTTTACCCTTAACACCATGGAGCATACAATGCACTCCTTCTTCTCCTAAAGTGATTACTGAATATGGATTATATACAGATTTAAATTTTGTTATTATTTTATATTTATTTAAATGTTAGAATATTTTGTTCCAATACTAATGTTTGCATATATGAGAATGAACTGGTTGTGTCAAAATGAAAAAGAATTAAAGTATTTCTAATTTCTCACAATAGAAAAGAATGTTCTTTTACAATACCTGTATCTAATCAGACTAACATATCCGATATATTGTATTTTTATTATAGAGAAATTACATAAAAGAACCTTCCCATTGTTCATGGCTTAACCAAACACTTTTGTTTCAACCCTTGTGAAACCAGTAGGCACACGCAGGAGATGAAAGAGTGGGGAAAAGTTTATTACTTCATAAGTAAGAAGGGTAGTGTAATTAAATTCCAAAGCCGTTTCCCCCTAAAGTAAGACAGCAAGAGGATTTTATTGGGGATAATACACATAAAATACACATATTGGAAAAACTGGCCATTGTAGGTGGACACATTCCTGAGCATGCTGAGTTTACTACTGCAGCTATTCTAAAGGGGTGAATGGGAATGCCTCCTGGGTGGGGAATATTGCGTTTTAAGATTATAATAAGCAAAGCTTTCTGTAGGTCACAGAGAATCAGAACGACTCAGTGATTTTGGGTGTTTTCTTGTGATTTTTTGTGGTGGGTTTTATCTGAAATTAAAACTTACAGGAATTGTTAGTCACTTAAATGGTCACTAGCTTTCCCCCTGCAAGTATAGAAGCCTCTCCTTAAAAGTTTCCACGTACAGAAAACACTGGAAATTTAATCATTCATCACATAATTGAAATTAATAATATGCAAGTACAAAATAAAAAACTAAATGTGATAATTTACCAGTCATAATTTTGTAAAAAAGAAAGTTCTTTTTTTTTTTTTTTTGGTACCGGGGATCAAACCTGGGTCAGTTGCGCTTGCGCAGCAGGCAGCGAAACCACTGAGCTAAATCCCCGGCCCAAAAAGAAAGTTCTTTTACACTATCTGTATCTAATCAGACTAACACATTCAATTTATTGTACAACAAAACCTATGCTCACAACTTTTAATTTGATATTGTTTTTATTATTAATTTTGGAAAACATATTAAAATGTATACTTAGAAGTAAAATTTTCCAAATAGGTTTATCTAATTAGAAGCACCATCTGCCTTCTGACTTTAAGCAAGATTAATTTTTAAACCACATTCTTGATGGCATTAAAATGAACCTGTTAGTTTAGATACAATTATTCTAAAACATAAAACTCACTGCATATATGATGTATATAAAGAGGCAGACCCTGGTCTCTGGTTCTTAAGTGCAGAGTTTTAAAAGTTGTTCAGGAAAATAAAGGATTTATTCTTGGGGGATGGAGATGGTTTCCCCTTTGAAGAAAGTGGTTTGTTTTTTGAACATATCCTTTGGGATCTTTGTTTGAAATGTTAATTTGAATAACAGGTTTAGAGAGGATTAGGACAAGAGCTAAACATAGCTGACAGTGAGATATGCTCTTCTGGGAATCTTTTCTGTTTCACAGACTCTGTGGTGCTTAAAGTGGATGAAGTTATAGCATCCTACCCGGGAAAACTTTTGAAAAATATACACTACACTATTTCTGAAAGTACCTTAAAATTTTCTGTTAAATAAAAAATAATTAAGTTTTAAGTGTATTTATATTTCAGAAAATTCAAATATTTAAAATGCACAAGTACATGAAGATATAACTTTTATTTTTCATTTCCCCCCAGATTTTTCTGAGGTAAAGTTAACAAAAATTGTATATGCTTAAAATGTACATGGGGATCTTTTGATTCACTTAAGCATTGTGATTATCAAAATCAAGTTAGTTGACATATCCATTATCTCATGTAGTTAGCATTTATACTTCATGATGAAATTACTTGAGATCTACTCTCTTAGCAATTCCTGATCCACTAGTACATATATCTTAAAATTTATTTTCATAAGTAATGTCATTACTTTTTCTGTATTTTTTCTAAAACATCTACAGAAGAGATTCCATCTAAGTTGATAACTCAAATGTGCAAACTCTCAAAGGAATTATAAATATTTAATTATTGATTAATCCCATTAAGAATTATTAAAAACTTAATTTTGAATCAAATATTAAAAAGTACAGATATGTACTCTGACCTTATAGTATTTCTGCCAGTAATACCATAGACAAAAGCTATAATATGGTGTCATACACATATAAGTGGATGCAAGTGGTTCTATACTAAAAATATAGAAATATATTATTTATCCTAAAATGACTTTCATTTCTATTTCCATTATCTTATTATCTCTGAATTGACATTTTGGATTGCATCTTATATATCAATGACAGGCAAATATGAAATTTTAAGCTTTACTCTTAATGTCAAGATGTTTCATTAAGTGGAATATTGTAATGCAGTAGAAACTCTGAGCAAAAAACCCCTAAATTTAATAAAATTTATCAACTTCTGTCATTTAAGTTGGTCATTTTTTCTTTCTCATTTGCTAACACCTTTTACACTAGTTAGTAGAGGAATTTAAAATTGGCAGACCATTTGAAAAGACTGTCTATGAAAACAATAGTGAGTACCTTTAAAATTGTAATATGTACCCTTGTGACAGTCTTATGGCAATGTAGAACTTTTTCCTTTTTGTCTTTTTCTCTCACTAAGGGAAGAAAATATCCCATGCTGATAAAAATTCTGTTAAACCTTTTCTCATTAAATTACATGTTTTGCAGGTTATTTAACTACCAAAATAGATTTAAAGTGGTACAGGTAGCCAATTAAGGTGAAGCCTTGGAAGAAAAATAATTGATTAGAGATATTTTTATGATATGAGCTCCCAATTTGATATTGACTGAAATAGGAAAACAGGTTTATAGTTTAGATTGTGATGATCAATACTGCTATGAAAAGATGAAGTAATAAATATCTATTGAATGCTTATTGGGGTAGCCATTAAGCAGTAATACATAAGATTCTGGAAGTCACAAAACCAATTGGACTATATATGCAAATGTGGGATGGTCATTTAAATATGTTGGAATAACCTAATACTTTGTGTCATGATATTGGACATGAACAAATATTTATTACAGAGAAAATATTAGCAAATAGAATACAATGATATATTAAAAGAGAGCATTGTCTTTTTTAAAAGTGTATAGAGGAGAAGGTAAAGAAGGGTACAGCTAAATACTGGGACTTTTCATGTACATGGGGGATGCTTAGACTGAGAGAAGGAATGAATTAATATTATGTACACACTGATGCTTTACAACTGAGTTGCTAGTTGGCAAGTGTGGCTTGATCATTGACAAAGGGGACTTCTAAGCATCTCATAATGAGGGCTAATTAGAACTCTTCTAAGGCCAGATTCCTGCCAAAGATTTTGGGGATCTGAGACATAGATTCAGTCTATGTATGTGCAGTGAGAGAACAATGGGGAACTTGAGTTATTTAAATGTTTCCCAGGCTACAGTTACTTTCCTGTATTCACCGTGTTTCACTTCTCTCTATTGACTGATTCTAAATAAAAGTATCACATTAGTATACACTGTAGAGTTTGGTAAATCTTTATTCCAACTGGTAAAAGCAATACAACTAATCCTTATTACCTTTATTGAATTGTATAAAAAAAGAAACATCTGTAGTTCAATAACTTCATGGCTCATGGAAGTAGCTAGGATGCTCTTTTCCAAGACTGACAATGAATCCAGGAATGTAACCATAACTGGCTGTTACTGAGTGTCAGAACCTGGTAGAATTTGTAATCATCTACATTTCTCTATGGATAATCTGCTTCAAGGGCAGCATGTACTATTTAGTGAGACCCTATCTCAAGAAAATCCAAACAAACAAAAAAAATTAAATGAAGGTAGACTAGACATACAATACATGAAAAACTAAAAGGTTACTATTTGTTTTTATGAATAAATAAATTGCAATATATTGTACTGTACTATTCTACTTTGAAGAAATAAATATCTATTTTCTTATAGTTTTGATTTCAAAATAATAGCTTATTTATTATTTATCATTTATTTATTTATTTATTTATTTTCAGTACCAAGGATCAAACTCAGGACCTTGAACTTGCCATACAGGTGAGTACCAATAAGCTACATACCCAGCCCCAAGCTCACTTTAAAATACTCATAATTTCAAAATAAATATTTTCCTTTGCTGAATTTACATAATGTTACATCAATTTATAAATATTTAAATAAGATTTTATTTTATGTCAATATTTCAGAACCATTACAAAGTGTCTTTTACATATAAGCACATTTGAAAATATTTGGATAATTGATAGGAAAACTAACCCATTGATAGTTCAATTTGAATTATATCTTATTAAATGTTACCAGAAACTGCTAAGCTTCTGAATAATGGAGACAGAGACAGGTAATGTAGATTTAGAGAGATTAGCAGAAAAGCCAAATTTCTGGATCAGGGTTTTCTTCAAAGTAGTAACAACAAGTAGAATAAAATATAACATTGATTTCTTTATGCCTATCACCCCTTCAGCAAGGTAGTAAGAGACATGAATAAAAGGAACTGATATGTAGGCAAAGGCTGCAGAAATACAATTTTTTTTTGCTTATATGTAAAGAAGGCAGTTGTTCCTCACCTCTTGCTTGAGTGAGAGATGAGAGAGAGAGAGGGATTGAGGGAGAGATGGAATGGGAGAGAAAAAGAGAGGAAAAGAGAGATCAATCCAATCTCTTCAGTGTAAACAAATTATTTTATCTGTAAGAAGTGTAGCAGAATCCTAGTTTGTTATCCTTTGAAATTTAAATACATACCTGCAAAGACAACACAAGGAAAGTGTCTTCAAATTTATAATCTAGGGTTTTATTTTGAAATATCAGCATACAAGGAGATAATTCTATAAATTCTCTGGTGACCTCATGCTAAAAAACCATCTTTTCTGCCAGCACAGTCAGTACTATGGAATGTAATAATTTCATTCCTGGGGAGATAAAAGAAGGCTTCTTATTTTTCACATGGGAGAATACAGACAAATGGCTGCAGATCTACTACTCATGAATGTAAAAAGCAATGTTTCAGGAGGAATTAAAAGCAAGTATTCTGCATGTATGTTACATGTCAAGCCCATGAACAGAGAGACTAATTTTTGACAGGAACACTGCCAATCCAGGGGGAGATTTAGTTTCCCATTGTAAGTATTTTTTGTCTTCTTTAATAGTCCTATTTGTATTGACCTATGAATTAATGAGCTCATAAAAGCACAATATCTCTCAAGTCAAACATAATCACTCATGACTTTTCAAGGACTAGCTTGATAGACTATTTGCATTCAGGAAGGCTGTGATGGGTTACTGATTGATTCTATCAGTAATGATGAAAAGGCGTCCTGTCAATCCCTAACTAACTCCAATCTACTGCAGCAGATTACTTCTTTATTATTTTGAATTTTGTTTTTTAAGAAATTAAACTTTTAACACATATTTAGTATTTTTTTGTTCATGGAACTTAATAATGTATTCAAACTGATTGCTAAGAATGAGTTTTTATCATTTGAAAGGAAAGAAGGTAGGAAACAGAAGAAAGGAATAAATTTTTTTTTCCATTAAGTTTATTGGTACATTTTAGGTATACAATACAATTACATTCATCATTGGGATCTTGTAACCTTGCATGATGTATCTTGGTTCTTATTTTTCCCCATTCCCTTGCCCTTCCTTCACCCCCTCCACCCTTCCCTATTTACAAAGACTTTGTTTCCATTTTTTAATTTTTCACATACTTTTTCTTTTCCCTTCTTTCCTTTCCCCTACCCCTCCCATTTCCCCTACTCCTTTAGACAGAAAGGGATAAATTTTAATACCTTTCTGTACATAGTATTGGAATTAACACAATAAGGACAAAATACTCTAAGTTTTACTATTATAATTTTATAATTTATTGTTATCTAGCAATAATTTCATTTTTAAAAACCCTTATGATCAATACTATTTAAAGATTATCTTACTGGTCAAATATTAGATGTTAACATGTCCTATAATATCCTCGGTCATCAGACTCTGGACTTGTTTCCTGACTTATCCATGAAAATATATGACAGCTATGCAAATCATTCTTATCCACTGTGCCTCATTCCCTGTTTTCTGAATGCTTTCCAAAAATCCAATGCTTTTTTAAAATTTTCTGTGAATGAACGTAGTATTTTCTCTGATGAAAATGATTGTCTAAGAATATTTCAGAGAAATCATAGAGTTGTGGGGTAATAAAAATACTATATAGTGTACAAACTAAGAACACACTTTGTTATGATTTTGCAAAATGAATAAACCTGTGCAACTGCTACCAGCACCCTGGGGTCCTCTTTATATCACATGTCAGTGTTTCTGTCTCCCATGCCCATTGCCCATCAAAAGTGGGCAATATTCTGAGGCCTACCAGCTTTTGCTGCTGTAAAAAGTGTTTTGACTGTATTGGTTAGGATTTCCTAGAGGAAGAGAATTCATTGAAAAATATGGATATAATTATCCACTTGATTTATTACGTAGGCTTACAGGATCCTAGATAGGAGAGTTAACCATGGCTGCCTCTATACACTCGAAGATCAGGATAAAATATTAATTATTAATAAAGATGCTAAGAATAGCCAAAAACAAAAAAGAAAAGAAAGCATATTCTTTAACTTTATCCAACTTAACCATTACTATTCCTCAAGGAAAATTTTGAATAAAAACTTGGCTTTAATTTCTGGCCTACAGGGTAAGTGATTTGGAGTGTATTAAATCAATGAGTCAATTCCATTGGAAACATTTATAAATTATTAATGAAATAGAAAAACATCTGATTCTAAGATCAGACTATCAAACAAATAATATTTTATCATTTAAAATTAAATTTATATATATTTACCCTTTATTATGTTTTCTTATCATCATTCAGACTTATTGATAAAAAATAAGATGAATAATTTGTGTGTCAACTTCATTGGGCTAAAGGATATCCAGATAGATACTAAAAAATTACTATTGAATCAGTTTATAAGGGTGATTCTGAAACAAATTAATGTATAAATACATAAATTGTGTAAAAAAGCCCTACCCTAATAATTAAAGTGGAGCATTTTAACCTGTTCAGATCTAAACAGGACAAAAAGGTAGAGGAAGTACACATTCCCTTCTTCTCATCTTGAAGATGAGAAGGACATTAATTTTTTTCTAGCCTTGATTCTTTCGATCTCCTGGTTCTCCAAGCTATGGACTCAGACTGAATCACATGCTTGGATTCCGCATTCTCCAGTTTGTAGATGACACATCACAGCTCTTCTCAGACACCCTAAACCAATTCTCATAATAAATTGCCTGTTACGTACCTGTACACATTAACTCTGAATAGAAAGGATCATTATAAAAAACAAAAAACTAAATTGTTCTTAATTTTTGAATTATTTATATTTTTATATGGAAATATTAATTTATTTCATATATGTTCTAGTTTCTGACATACTATGATCTAGTCTTTTTGCTAGATTGTTGGCTCTGTGTTGGAAACTTTCTTGCACTTAGATTTGTCTTCAAGAAAAAATAGTACATAAGTACAAGTTGTGATAAAATCAATGAGGGAAAATTGTAGATTGTTAATAAAACTATTATATGTAGATTTATTTATTACATGTTGCTTTATCATATGGTAAAATAAAAAATTAAGAAAGAGTTGACTAGTAAGAATTAAAATGAAGAAGCTGTAAAAACATAAAATGAAAAATTTTAAAATGAACTAAAAAGATACATTATCTATAGTCTAATTTTCTCATTACTAACAAAAGAAGACACTGAATACTGCAAGATCCAATTCCTCTATGTATAAATATAAATACAAATACATATTATTGTTAAATCTATTAGTTTTATATCATCATGTGAAAGAATGCACACACAACTGCATAATTGATTTTAAGCAAATACAATAATTTAAGTTAAAATTATGTTTTAGAAATTCACTCTTCACATAATAACTATCACATATCTTGATCTTCTGAAAAAAAATCTCACTCCTGTACTACAACATTCATTTCCATGTGCAGTGCTTCAGGTTCTCTCAGTGGGAAACTAAAATGTCACCAGAAGCACTATCACTTTAAAACACTTATTCTGATACACCAACATTCTTTTTAATTTTCAGTTTAATTCAGATATTCCCAGAAACTGACAGTGTTCAAAGCTCATTGATACTGTTACCATTGACAGATTCATCAGATACATGGCATGTCAGTTCTCATTTGTACATCTAAATATCTACAAAGAGCGACAGTTGCTCAGAGCATATAATTTGGTGTCATAGTGCCTCAATGAATGGAGCAATTTCTATTGGAAGTTACATATGAAATTAAAACCTGGAAGATACAAACAATACTTTCTATGAGACTAAATATAAAAACATACTTTTAATTCTGACATTGTTGTAGTGCAACAAGGGATGAAAAACAAAACAATTCTGAGATTATGAACAACCCATCTTTCTTGTGTCACAGCATTATTCAATATAAATATAAACCATACAAATATGTTTGAATCACATACTAATTTAAATTTGTCATTTCCTGGGATCCACACAATGCTTTTTTACATATCAGCACAATTCAATTATTTTACATATTGGTTAAAAATGACTTCTAATTGTTTAATTATTTTGTTTCAATTTTTTTCTACTATTGATGTAAGGATGAAGACAGCTGTTTGGCTTTCCTTAAGAGTTTATGAAGGCATTTCTTAAAATTGATGTCATGCAGTGATGTGCTGGGATTGTATAAAAGTAGCTTGAAAAAAACAGACTGCTATTTAAGACAAAAATTATAGCTGATTATGCTGAGTTTGTGGGTGATTGTGAATTAAAACTCCACTAAATGAAGGTTATATCTTATAGAGGTGGAGAGAAGGGAAACTAAAGTAAATATTTGTTCATATCAAGGGAGTAAATAAAATTTTAAAGGCGTGTTAATTCATTTGACCCACTAAAAGCTTTGGGGGTTAATCCAAGTGGCCTTTTCACGATCACAGTACCTTAATGTATTTTTGGATAAGGAAATATAGACAGAGTACATACAGCACGTGGCAAAACAATAATTTCCAAAAGGTGAATACAACTCAAAATTTTAGAGGAAAACCCTGAGAGAATAAAAAGGGAAATGCTCCACCTACCTGAAAAAAAAAGAAAGAAAGAAAAAGAATGATGCTGGATGAGAGATCTGAGGAGGCTGAGTAGCAAGAAGGTAAGCAGGTGGTCTGTTGGTAAGGTACTGTAATTTAGAACATATTTGGGTATGGGAACTAGGAAGTAGCACAGCACTGTTAGCAAACATGTTTGGTGCATCAGTGGGTTACTGTTCTGTGTTTCTATACAATCTCTCAGTTCATAAAATCCTCAACTAAAATTTTGCTGCTAAACATAAAGAAATCCAACCAACAAATGAAAATGAAAATGTTTTACAGAAATCTAGACAACTAGTTTGCTGCTCTGTCCCATAGTTGTTGGTTAGATTATAAATGTAAAACTATTTATATTAGCCCCAGATGGCAGGACACATTGAAGTAAAGAATTCATGGAAAGTGTGATACCAAATCAAGAAATAACTAGAAAAGCTGCAATTAAGCCTCTGAAATCCCTACAGTTTGGACACAAATCTGAATTTTCATTCTTTTGTGAGATGGATAAACAATTAATTTGTATTAAATCATAACATGAGTAAGTTTTCAATAAGCCTAGTGTCTCTGGAGACATCTGAACAGTGCAGTTTATAATAAGAGGATATCTTCAGTAATCCATGAGAGAGATGACTGAAAGAGAGCCACATGATCAAAGCTAGTGCCCTTCTTTTTTCCTAATATATTGTGGTTTTTCTTTCCTTAAAAGGTTCTCATAGCATAAATGCAAGAGAAGAGATTAAATGTGACTTGATTCTTATAATAAATTCATGTGAGCATGGATTTTGAAACAAGAATTTAAGAGAAAAAGAATCTGGACTAACTTTCTGTATAAGTAGACTATTCATTAAAATTTCAAATAAATTACTTCCTTTTACATTCATATATCTATGGTACCTGGCTTTTCCCTTAAATTCCATTTCTTTATATAATCAGAGTCAAGGTAGTTACAAGTAGCCAGAGATGGGCAACACACGTGACTTACTAAATAACTACTTATATGCCCTAGCATTTTCTGATCTTTTGCTGGCCACAGAAACAGAAGAGGAAAACCCTTTGTAACTAGTCTTAATAATGAAGTGAACACAAATCCCAAAAGACCATGGGTAGTTTGCATCATTTCTTCCTCTTCTACAATCTTTAATTTCTTTAAAATTTATCTATTTAGCAATATATAAAATATTTTTTAATAAGTTTTAAGAATGACAGTGGAGCAAGAAAATAAGAATCACTATATTATAACATTAAAGTCTGGTGTATAAAACAAATAGTAAACATAAGAAAAGAACATTCTAGGCTAAAGAATGTTATGGAAATATGAAGAAGGTAAGGACATTATAGAAATTTTCACTGAGTGGCTAGTGTAAGTCTTAGGAATAAGGTAATGTCAACTTTTAAAAGATAAGCTCAACAGCTTATGTTTTCTTATATTCTTTCTCTCTCTTTCTTTTTCTTTTTTTCTTTCTTTTTTTGAGACATAGTCATGCTGAGTGGCCAAACTGATCAGGCTGGACATGAAATTGTGATTCTCCTACCTTGGCTTCCCAGAGTGCTGGAATTATACATGTGCATCAACACCCCTGGCTGCTACGGAGTTTTCTGTCATATTTGGATGCAGAAAAGTTCTAGATAAGAAATTTTGTTTCCTATACCTGTAATTTTCCGATTTCCCAACTTCCACATGTAAGTTGATTCACACACAAAGTAATATGTTAAGGGACACACAGAATTCAGTCATCTGGAGGATTAAAAAAAAAAAATTCCTCTAAGCTAACCTGGGAATAATTTCATACATCATGATACAGACCAAGCAGCAATGCCAAAGCTTATATATTAACCTTTCCTAGTGAGATATTACCAATGTTTTCTTATAGCTATTTTGCATTTGTTTGTTTCAACTTGAAGAACTTTCTTTTGCATGGCTTCTAAAGCATGTCAAGTGATAGTGTGTACTTTTTCAATTTCTGGTGTCTAGGAAAGATTTCCTGTTATTTTTGAAAGACGTTTTACCAGGTATACTATTCTTGGTTGAATATAGTACTCTGCTCCTGTCTGGCCTGCCAGGTTCTTCAGACAGACCTGTTGAGAATCTTATGAAGCTTCTGATCTATGTTACAAGTTATTTTCTCTTGTTTGCTGCTTTTGGAATTATTTGTTGTCTTCCACTTTTAGAAACCAATTCTAATGTATGTTGGTGCAGACTTCTTTCAGGTCATCCTACTTGGTATTCTTTAAGCCTCATAAATCTACATGTTCATTTCCATCTCAAAATTTGGAAAGTCACAGTAGTTTTCAGTCTCTGTTCTGAATAAATTCTACTTGTACCTTAAATGAAAACCTTGCATAAAGTCTATAATCATCATACTAACTTTAAAATCTCAAAATTCATTTTTAAGGAGTACCTCTGGTTAATGTGACTACCAGAAAAGCATTAACATCATGCTTTTGAAAAAAATATAATTCACAAAATGTTGAATATTTATATTCTACCAAAGTCTATAGTTCTTGGAATTTTTGTTTTCTGATTGCAGCATTTCATTTTCTAAGTATTGTGTATTTTATTAAAATTCCTATTTCTAAAAATGGTGAATTTGGAATAAAATTTTAAATGAAAGTCAAAATTATTGCTATTAACATATTTATCCATACAAATAACATAATTTTTTAAAAATGTACTCTTACAGTATCACCTTAAAAATGCATTAACATTGATTAAAGAATAGGAAGACAAGTCTCAGTGCTTCTCCTGGCAGAATATGAGTTATATTTTAGCAAAAAAAAAAAACAGATAAACTCTTCAAAACTTCAATATACTGTTTGCGATGATGTAGATTGCTCTTGGATTTCATTGTCCCATGAAAGAATTTGGTGAGCATTCTTGTTAACTTCTAAATAAGAATTCTTATTAAATTCTAAATTCTCATGTACTTCTAAATTAAGTTAAAATTTAGAAGAACATTTGAAAGAGAGTGTTTATTATTCCCTCTATATCTAGAAAACATTTTCCTCACATATGGCTGTCATTATTAAAATTCATTTGCAAAATGATTTAACAATTTCATATTTGAAAAGATAAACCAACAAATATAGTACATCAAATTAAGCATTTGTACACACAATTGTTAGACTTTTACTTGCTATGATGTTCTTATTTTTATAACTTTGCTTTAGTACCTGAAAGAGACTATTACTAAGAAAAATGAGTAATAATGACTCACTTGATTTAGTGAACCTGGATGTTAATAATACACTAGTACATATTTAAAATAACTGTAGAAATATACATTTATAAATTGTATACTTATTTTGCATTTATTATATTAATCTGTGGAAGTTTTCAATATAGAATGCAATACTTGGGACTAATGAACAGTTGAGAGTAAGATTAAGAAGATTTTAATATATAGTTTATAAATTATAATGTGTTGGACAGAATCTATCTTGATTTATTATTTCATTAGAATTTTAATAATTGATTGTTCATGATTTGCAGATTATTGAGATTTTAATAGGCTGATGTCCAACACTTGATTCTATATGTCCTTTATAAAACTTCTCCAGTAGAGTTTTCAATTTCCTTAGCTGCTTAAATGTTGTCTCAGCATAGCAAGGATCTATAATACCAAGACTGATACTAAAAACCAAGGGATTATAATTACTAAAGTTTTCCAGACAAAAAAGCTAACTATATTTTCTTATTTTTTTTTCGGTAGGACATTAACTAATGCAACTGTAAAGGCTAAAATTCTGATTTTTGTTTTTATTTTTACTTTATTTATTTATTTTATTGAGACAGAATCTCACTATGCAGTTCAGGCTGGCCTTGAACTTACTATGATCTTCCTGTCTCAGCCTCCCAAGTACTGGGATTACAAGTATGTGCCACCATGCCTGGCTGAAATTTTGTTCTTTATTCTAGCTATTATATTAAACATTTCAGTCTTCTTTCCACAATAGTCATTTTAAATTTTATCAAGCAGTTAATACATATCTATTTTCTTCTATTCCAGAATACTGAGAGTTAAAAGTATAAAGCTTTTTAAAATGTCTATTTATATTTTCAAAGAATGATGTTAATAGAATATCCTTATGGGAAAATGTTTTCTCATATTTCACACTGTGCAGAAATAAAATCAATCCCATATAGATTGCAGATACAAATATGTGTTAAAATATAGCAGCTTCCTCACCATAAAATAGACAAGTAGAAAAGTTCATTATATTATCAGTAAAAATTAAGAAAATACACATTGAACCACATCAATAGTAATCATTTCTCTTTGCCACAAGAGATCATTAAAAATGAAACAGCAATGTTTTAAATAGTATGATATGTGCCAATAATACATATATCAGACAAATGAAATATCCCACAACCATGCATTTAGATGAGTCCATGTATATGTGAATAAATGTTTA
>NW_004624789.1:8444005-8454142 GCF_000247695.1 Heterocephalus glaber | reverse complement strand
TATCTTCCCCAAAGAATTAAAAGAATCATACCACAGCGATATATGTGCACCTATGTTTATAGCAGCACAATTTGTAATAGCTAAGGTTTGGAAACACCCCAAGTGCCCATCAACTGGAAACTGGATAAAGAAGATGTGTTTTGTTTTTTTTAATAAAATGGAGTACTACTCAGCCATAAAATACTAGTGTTTTTTAAAGGTTTGAAAATAATATAGACACTGGTCCTGGTGCCATATACCTGTAATGCTGAATGAGACCAAGACAGGAAGATAATAAATTTGAGGTCAACTTGATCTCCATAGCTAGTTTAAGACTGGCATAATAAGATCTGACTTAAAGAGGAAAAGAAAGGAAAGAAGGAAGGAAGGAAGAAAGAACTCTGTTGTGCAAGAAATCTATGCCTCTCCGCAGCTGTCCCATACTTTTTCCAGTGCACACCACATGAATAACTAGGATTAAATCACAATTTAGACAACCAGAGGAAATATATATTACTTTAATTGATGAAATTGTTTATATTATAATAAAGCTACAGAACCTACCTTACAATATATTTAAGTGCCAAGAGTTTCTTTTGTTGATCTCGAGTTCTAGTCCATTGTGGTTAGAAAGCATACATGATATAATTTTAATTTTTAAAAATGTGTAGAGATTTTATTTGTGACCTAATATATGACTTTTTTCTAGAGAATGTTTTATGTGGTAATGAAAAGTGTACTCTGTAACTGTTGGATGAACTGTTCTGTAAATGTCTGCAATATCCATTTGGTTTGTGTAATACTTTCACCCTGACATTTCATTTTTTGATTTATAGTCTGGATAATGAGTCCATTGATGAACATGAGATGGTGAAGTCAACACTATTTCTGTCTTGAAACCAGTCTCTTTAGGTCTAATGTTTGTTTTATAAAATTGAATTCTTCAAAATTAGATGCATACACATTTCCAATTATAAACTTTTTCCTTCCTTTGGGTTATTATACTCTCACAGTATAATTTCCTTGCTTATAAATAGATCTCCATATGGCCATCTTCTCCACTAAGGTCTATATATTTTAGAGAAAGGGTAATATTTATATATTTGTGAGATCAAAAACCTCACTTGATTCTATGAATCAATAGAAAAACTTAATATTTTGAATGTATGTAAATAAAATTATAAAAATTTTCCTTTTAATGAGGTAATTAAACCTTAATACTATTTAAAATATCATGTAGAGAGTTAACAATTGTCCTTACTCTCCTTTTTTATAAAGAAGCTTCTGTCATCATTCCTCCTAAACATTTATATTTTTACTCCAACTCACACTAACTAGAAAGAAGGACAACCCTGTTCATTCTTACATTTTATCTCAATTAAAAGTTTTTTTTTAAGAAACTGGTTTTACAATTGAAATTCATATATGTTGCTACCATGAAATTAGTATTACAGGGTGGAAAAGGCCCCGCTTTTGTTAATAAGTTTAATATTTATAATACTTACTTTAATGATCTGTAATATAAAATATTCTAAGTAAGCGTATGGCACCAGGCAAAAAATCTGAAAACATGATGCTGGCAATATAAGTCACATACCATATGAAGGTTTCATAGAAATTATAAGAAGGAAATAGGCTCAGCAAAACTTTAAATTTGTCTGTAGACTGAGTTGAAAGAAAACATAAAGATTCAGATATTTCAAAATCTCCAGTGTGGAAAAATGGAACCATTTCTCATTTTCTACCCCTAAAAGATAATATTGAATCAATCACCAGTGAGGGTTTTAACATTATTCCTTGTCTAGAATGACATAGAAACAATTTCTCTGATAAATTATTCCAGGTAAAACTATAAAAGCCTGCATATATTTTTAAAATGCTGATGGTTTTAATGTATACAGATATAGAAAGAAAGAGAGCCCATAAAATAACAGGTATAACTATCAGAACTATCAGTTTATTTGGAGTTCATGTGAGTGAGCTAAAATAGGTAAATACATTTCTGATTTATACTTTGAAAGAGTTACAAAACTTTAGTAAGAATATTATGACTCTTTTAAGATTTTTACATGACATTTGGCTACCAATACTCCCTGTGTATAAGACAATATAAAAATCCTTCTCTTTTTCAAGAAGATTTTCAGATGAGGCCACTGAAGATAATGAAAAAAGAAGTACTACCAAGAGAGTGGCACAAGAGCCCCAGAAGAAGTAGAATTAGGGAGCTTCTCACAGGAGCAGAGGTATGGTCTTATCACAGATGATTTTGAGAATGTTGAACTGTAATATTAAGAAGACATTTGGAAGGATACCAAGATCACTTTGGAGTAGGTAATGGCATGGCCTCCCTCTATGCTCCTTTTCAAAGTAGAAAATTAATTGTAATCATCTCATTACTCCTCCAACATTGTAAATTTAATAAGTGGGATTGAATTTTTCATGTTTTATCATTAGAAAAGAGTAAGTACGTATAGCAGATTCAAGAGATAGTAAAAATGTATAACTCATGGGTGGATTTTGAACATTGCATTATTTATCTTTATTATTCATAAACAAACTCAATCAAATGTAATAACCATTTATTGTAAATTAAAATTGTTTTCATGTTACTTGCTTTGACTAATAGAATGGGAGTAGAGGTAAAATAAGATGCATCTGAGGTGAAAGTTTAAGCTATCTCTTTATTTCACCATTTTATTTTTGCATGCAGTAATCAGAATAAAATGTCCTCAATAGTATCTGCTTTTCCACCTTGGGATGGTAATAGAAAAGAGTCAGTAGGGAAAATTGGCCCACATCCACCACAGAAAATAACTGAGAAATAAATTTTTCTTGGTGTTTGACTTCTAAAAAGAATTTCCTTAGAAAAATATTGGTCACTGTATATAGATGTGCTGTCTACCCTGTTTAAAAATACAGCTATGCAGAAATCATATTACTAGACTCATTTTCTGAAAAATTATTTTTCATCCTACTTTAGGATTTAATCAGAATAATATCTTTTGATGGTTCTAATGGTATATCATTTAATTAGCAAAGACCATATATGTACTCAAAACCTCCTAAAGAATAGAAAACTGAGACTGTTAATAAGTACTCTTCATACATGTCCTGTCTTGAAATTGTGTACCTGCATAGTCTCAACCTTTATTTGTTTTTATTTTTATTTCCTTTTGTTTCAAACACAAAAATAACATGCAATAATCATGGGAATTACAGCCAAAACAAAATGCATTTCTACTCAATACTTAAATAAGCAGTTAATAAACCCAGAGAGAGAAAAACTATGAATTAGAAGTTATTTCTAACACAAAAAATGGAACACTAAACAAGGTTGTCTCTTAAGTTTCTGTCTACTATACTGCAAAAAAAAGTTTTATTCTTTTATGTTTTCAATAAAATTGTTATTTCTGTGTTTTGTTACTGGGAATTTAAAATTTGAATAATTAAATTCTTTTACCAGTAATTAGTTTTCTTCTTAGATATATTTTTCTTTTGAAAGTTGTCTTAAATGTCTTTTCAAATGATAGGCAAATCAATTGTTTCTCGACTGTTAACAATACAAACTAAAATTCTGTGATAGGAATTTCTTATACAGAACTTTTAGATAATTAGCTTTGCTTTATATTCTGTGAGAATAAGGCTATACATTGAAAATGGTACAGCTTACTTCTTTAAACTAAAACCTCTTAGTAATCACTGGATTTTAAAAAATATTTGGTATCTATATATAATTGATTTTCAATTTTTTTAGGCTTTTTTAGGCTTTACACAGACACAGAGACACATGTATCCACACATATGTATACACACATATGCATACAAGTTAAAATTAAGCTGATGGCCTCAGATATAATAGGACCTTTATGTTAAATGAGGGAAAAGAAAATATTACACTTCAAAAAAGGATCAACTGTCCATAGTTTGGAAAAACTTGTATGTTATGGGACATGTATAGAATACAATTAGAAAATGATACGGGGAGACCGGTTTAATTGTTAATACTGTTTTACTCCTAAACCATAATGTACAGTTCTGTTTGGAGATGAAATTCTTCCTATCTGGAAATTAAATGTGTTTTAAAATTTGTTTGTCCAAGACATTTTCATAAAAAAACAATTTGCTTCCTTTTTATAAATAAAGAATAATAAAGAATAATTGAAATAATTGTCTATCATATTGTTTTAGATTCACTTTCTTCTTAATAAGTCAACAGCATAAAAAATTCAAGAGGTAGAAATAGGAATGACAAATGTGTAACTTGTTGCTTGTGGTAGTTATTAATCTGTCACCTTTAACTGTGTAAATTAAATCAAGATCAAGGACCAACCCAACTTTTTTATAGTGAATAATTTCTTCAATATAGCAACTTTACCCTTTGGAATGGGGAGTTAGAAGGAGTCGGGGAGGGAAGGATAGATAGGGAGAAGGAGAGGGGAAGGTTAGCGGTAAGGCCAAAGCCACAGGCAGGAGAAGGAAAGAGAAGAAAAGAAAAATAAAGAAGAAATACGAATTAGAGCCAGAACAGTAACACAAAGGGAGATGTAGAACAATGTGGGACAGCAAAAAAATGAGGGAGAGAGAGACAAAGAAAAGAGAAAAAGAAAAAGGAGAAAAATAAAAATTTTAAAAGAGTAGAAAAAGAAGAAAAAAGTTAAAAATAGGAGTAAAAAATAGTGGTAATTTTGGAAATAACAAATAAAAGATAAAATTGAAGGGCCTCTTTCAGTGTATGTCACTGCTGTCACAATAGACAATGTGGGGAGCATTGTGCATTTGTAAGTCAATGAGTCTCAGTAAGCCAGTCACATTCCCATTATATTCAGGCAGATTTCTGGCTGCCAGTCCCAAGTTGAGCTCCCTGTCCTCCTGCAGGGTTGAACTCTGCAAGGTTCTATTGCAGGTTCCAGCTGCCTTTCCCCTGAAGAGAGTCCAGGTTCAGATGGAAGGTGATGATCCCTCCAACTTACCAAGTATGGTGGTTTTGTGTGACTTTATTGCAGAGATTCTATTCACTTTTCCCATGGCTTCAGTTTTCATCAGGGAGCCTGAGAGAGGCCCTCTCTCTTTTGTTCACTTCTGGAGCTCAGGACAATGGCCTTTATGTCCACCTGTGCCTCTGTAGTGTGGAACCAGGTAGCTGCACAGCCCAGAGGCCAGAGGTGGGGTGGGGAGCTTTTGTGGGCATGCCCAGGGGTCGTCACTGTCTCCTTCAATGACAATCAATGTGTTATATATTATTGAATTGGAAAGAAATTTATTTACCAATTATTAATGACAAAACATTTGTATCATATTTTTCACTTCCTATTTTTATTTCTACTTTTTTGCATTTATTCAAATGGGTTTTTGATACTCATTGAACATGCTTCTGTGTGCTAAATAGATGAAAGAAATAAGTACACATGGGTGCTATATATTATTTTTAAATATACAAGGTCCCTCTTATTTTAGAGATTGAAATGTAGGATTGTGATATCTCCTGCTTTTCTCCTGTTGCTTGGGATTGTTTTTGCTACCCAGGGTCTCTTCTGATTGATTAAAAACTCCATGGCACTGGCGAAAAATAGACATTATGATCAGTGGAATAGAATTAAGCATACAGAAACAACCTCAGGCACCATCAGCCATCTGATTTTTCACAATGAGGCCTTAAAAAATATACTGGACAAAAAATAGCCTCATTAACAATTGTTCTTGGGAAAACTGGTTATTTAAGTCCAGAAGAATGAAACTGGATACATGTCTCTAATGCTGTATTAAAATCAAATAAAAATCTATCAAAAACACAGATATTAAAAGAGAAACAATAAATCTGCTACAAGAAAAATGTAGGTAAGACATTTAGGCACAGGCAGTGTTTTTGAACAGGTCTTCAATTGTACATAAAACAATAACAATAATCAGCAAATGGAATTATATCAAATTAAGATAAAATCCTCTGCACAGCAAAAGAAACAATCAACAAAATGAAAGACAACCTACAGAATTGGGAAAATATTGCCAGGTTTCTTGGACAGAAGACTAATTTCTAGAATATATAAAGAACACACAAAAATAAGAACCCCTCCAAATAAAACACCTAATCAAACTATGAGAATTAAAACAAATAAACATTTCTCAAAAGAAGAATAACAGATGGATAATGGCTAATAAGTACATGAAAAAATTGTTCAACATCATTGTACATTAAATCAATGAAATCAGAATACAGAGATTCCATTTTACTCCAGAAAGAATGGCTTTCAACAGTAACTACAACAAAATGTTGGACATACTATGAGGATAAATGAAACATTCTATATTGTTGGTGGGAATGTAAACAAGTCATCACTCTACGGAAATCAGTTTGAAGAACCCTAAAACTAAAAACTAGAAATTATATTTGATATAGCTGTACATCTTCTGGATATCTTAGCCAAAGTATTAAAGTTATAATATTTACAGTGATATGTTAATACCCATGTTTGTGGTAGCACAACTCATAATAGCTAAATTCTGGAAGTCGCCTATATGTCAATGGACAGATTAATAAATAAAGAAACTTTGATATATGTGATTGGTTAGTAGAAGATTCCTTAACCATGAAATCCTTCTGATACAATAATCTTAGTTTACAACTGCTTTTCTTAAACAGATCTAAATTTTATGGAATCTTAAAAAGTGTCATGACATATATGAAACAACTTCAATATTAAATAGAAATATTTCATAAACTGAAAATCTTCTTATTCATTTAATAACTCTCCCACTTGTTCTAGGAGCTTCTTGTATTAATTTTATTAGAATATCTATATGGTTGACAAGAACTGAGCAATCATTCTCAGAATACCAACTCTTACTTTGCTCTTTGATTGTCTCTCAATTTCTTGTATCCTTGAATTTCTAAGTAATATTTGCTATTGATTTGTGTACCTGAGATTTAGAAAGCCTATCATTTATTTCATATCAGTAGGAAAAAACTTGAACCTTAAAAATGATGCCTTAAGCTTATATTTGGTTTGAAAAGCATTCTGTTTAAAACATCAAAAAAATCTATTTTTCACTTTGTTAAAACATAACATTGCCTATGAAAGTATTAGTAAATATTTTAATTAAAGGTGATATTGAAAATTCAAACTTCATTAGAAGACAAAGATCACAACACCCATCCTTTATTTTCATCACTGTGAGATAATTTTTCTCTGAGTTTTGTTTGGTAAGGCTTATATTCTTCTCAAAGAGTCCTAGGGCAATAAAAAACAGATATTTTAGGAGTTACAATTAATATGGAAACTTATACTTAATAAAATCCAGTGATTCAAACTTGAGGAAAATAATTCTTATTTTCTAATGAAAAATATGCAAAGATTATTTTCTAATTTAAAAAGAATTATGTGATGAATCTGGAAACAGAGAAACAACCAAACTATGTTCCTACGTATGCCAAAAGTTAGAAAAGTAGTGAAAATAAAGACAGCGATGGGCATATATTTTTAATCAAAATGAAGAAATAGAATATTTTTAATATCTAGAGAATCATCAACCCAACTTTTTGGTACAGTAGCATATTATGTGTAAGTTAGAATATATGTGGACTAGATTGGAGGAGCAGCAGAAAGGCAAATACTTAAAATACTTGCAAGAGAAATTTTTGAGTGTACTCAAAGCTTTCCTTAATATGCAGTAATCTCCAATACCTTATGTTACAGGTCATAGAAAAAATCAAAATAGTTCTTCTCAAAAAGTAAGAGCTGCACTAAATTGTTAAGCCAGACAAACAATATATCGACACCTTTATGGTTAGTGTTTTACTGTCCATGCTTAAAGCAGGGTCCAACTATCAATTTGTGTTTGGGGATGGACTCTAGAGGAGCACACGTGGCTTCCAGAATAAATCAAAGAGAAATGAAAAGTAAGTTATTAAAATGGGAGCTGGTGATTAGGAGTATTGTATATTGAACATACAACAACTATAGTAAAAGAACAAATTTGAACTTGGTTGTATAGATCAGCAAAGAAATTATTTGAAGATAAGAAATATGTTACCTCTAAGATGTACTTTTTACTATCTAAATAATGTACATTTATTCAATTTACATTATAGTTTATCATTACATATTTGTGCAACATGAAATTATACAGTCTTAGAAATATTTTGTCTATTCTTAGAAATCAGTCCATTTCTAAGAAAACATATGGAACATACAAAAGTGAACAGGAATTTAGCTTTAGCCATTAAATTAATTCAGTATCAGAAGTCAATTATTTTTCCAACAGAATAATGTTGAATCTATCACTGTAAATAATAATGTATGATTTAAAAATATCCCTTGTCTAATTTTGTTCAGTGAGAAGGTAAATGGTCTTCCGAAGTACTCTCTGAAACATGACATGATTCAACTTACTAGTTCTTTACTGACTTCGGTTTTTAGTCTTTTAAAATTCTTTTCTAGAATTAGATCAATTAATGTCATGATGGACTAATAAGTGACATATATCAGATATCATCATATTTAATTATAACTGTAAAGAATAATCACTTGCTCATTAGCATCTTTTTCAATTGAACTTCAGATATTTTTATCAGAATTTCAAACAGACAAGTATGACAGAATAATCAGTAAACTTATGGTACATATATTATAGCACTAAGCAAATAAAAATTGGTCCATGAAAAGAAAATATCTACAAAAAGTATCTGCAAAATGGATTTATCTCTTTAATACTGAGATAAAATTTTGTATGTTTTACAGAACATTCTTAGTAATTCCTGTCAGGTACTTCTGCTATAACATATCAACTATACATGTTTGGTTGCTGAGTTTTAAACATTTTGTATAACTGTAGTGCCTGTTTCTGCCCATGTAACTCTTCAGTCCAGTGTTACACACACATTTCTGTATTTTCTGACTTCTGCATGTTCCTCTAATTTCTAAGACAAAATTTTAATCACAAATTTTAGTAATTGAAATATGGAACTATAGAATGTAAAATTGTAAAAAGCAGGCCAAATTGAGGGTTATATTCAAAGTTATGTCCCTTAAAGTCATTTATTTGTATAGGAGATATGAAACCTTGTAGAATTTAAATTGATGGATTTATATTGCATTTTGTACTGCTATAATCATGATACTACTCTAAGATTTCCCATATAGTTATTCTGTATGTTTGGCAAAATTGTATTGACTGAAGAGTTTGAAGTCATAGTCTGGAGTTTTGTCAGTGGTTTTACCTCTACGACCATTCTTCTATCAGTTTTCTTAAATGGTTGTGATACCCATTTTTGTATATTTGCAAACATCATTCAGTAAAGATTTTCAAAATAAGGTATATTATGCATATACATGCATAAAATATTGATTATTATAACATTTAACATTATTAAATACTTTTTCATTGATTTTCTATAATTTCTGTGACACTTAATATCTTTAGAAATACTGGAAGATTTCTTTTTTTAAGCCAACATTATAATCCTACCTGCTCTTTTATAAGGTGAGAGAGGAAAAAAACTTTTTCTTTGAAATATACAGGATAAACAGTTTCATATTCCAGTAGTGCTTCATTAGGTGTGCTATTGTCAATGAAAAATACAAAACAGTCTATTTCTTAGTATGTTTGTAACTTCAATATGACTTCTCAAACTAGTTGTATATTAGAAATTTTTTCTCTCCTTAAACATACATGCATTATTATTGAGCAAAGTAGAATACAATTTTGAAACCTATGTGTTCATATTGAATACATGAGACATAAGATTAAATCCATTTTAAACTACTTGGTTATCAAAATCCAAATAAATATCAATATTTTTTGAAGGGGGAA
The DNA here is from genome assembly GCF_000247695.1 of Heterocephalus glaber. The sequence goes on along the minus strand of NW_004624789.1, from coordinate 8,444,356 downwards.
GTTTTAATTAGCATATAGTTTTTTTCTTCCCCTATTAATTTTATTGGTACATTTTAGGTATATACAGTTACATTCATCATTGGGAACTTGTACCATTGCATGAGTCTTTTGGTTCTTATTTTTTTCCCCTTCCCTTGCCCTCCCTTCACCCCCTCCACCCTTCCCTATTTCCAAAGACCTTGTTTCCATTTTTTTCATTATCTCATATTTTTTCCTTTCCCTTTTTTCCCTTTCCCTACCCCTCCTAATTCCCCTGCTCTTTTAGACCTTTTCTTCCTATTACACAATATCAGTTATACATTTTTTAAATTACAATATTAAGATCTAGGAGACATTACCACAGATTTTACA
>NW_004624789.1:8417898-8441490 GCF_000247695.1 Heterocephalus glaber | reverse complement strand
GTCTTGCACCATGAGCAAAATCTTTGCTGTTATCTGAGTAATTATTTCTGATTTTATTTTTCCCAGATCCTCTTTTGTTGCCAGTTCAGAGAGTCTAGGTGTTTGAGTATCAGACTGTTCCATCTCGTTTCCCTTTGGGGTTGCTGTAGGTGATCTGGAAGTCTGTTTTCGAGGCTTATTTTTGTGTCTTCTCATTTCCACGGGAAGGGGTGCTTTTGGCACCCACGCAGCTCACCTTCTCTGCCCTAGGAACCTGGGATGGCAGTGGGGGAGCTTCCTCCCGGGTGCTGGGACTGGCTCAGCTTCACTGCCCTGGGAGCCTGTGATGGAGGCCGGGAGCTTCCTTCCGGGTGCTGGGTCCAGCTGAGCTTCTCTGCCAGCATATAGTTCCATAAAGTTTTCAGTCCATAATTGTCTGGCTCCAAGGCAGAGTGGCAGAGAGGCAACAGTTCATGGAGGACAGACAGTAGCAAAGCAACAAGAGAAAATAAATATCAATATTGAAATAAAACTAGAGGATCCTTTAGGATAAACATAAGAGCTCATGAATCTGTAAACTATAATATAATATAAAGAATATAAATATAAAGAATTCTGCTTACATTGAAAAGCACATTTTCTTCATACATATGCAACTATTTTTAAGATGTGAAAAGAATTCTGCTAGTATTGATGCAGTTTACTTACATTGTATGGGAGTAGAAGATGCTAAATATCTTACAATGCTAATTTATTTAAATTCTGTGAGTTACTGAACCTTCATCTATACAGCCTTACATCTTTGAAAGTTCTGAGGTTTATTTTCCTTTTATATAAAATTATTATATATAATAATTATATATATAATTTTTGTATAATTTTCAACAATTTCCACTGAATCTAATCCATGTAGTTATATTTAATTAAGAAAATCCCGTATGTTTAGTTGATTTCCAATTTTCATTATGCTTTAAAAATATCACTATCATAAAACAACATGCTATTTAAAAATTTTATTTTACAATCATTGAGTGCTAAAATACATAGCTACATTCATCAGCATTCCATAAAGGAAAGGAATCCATAGAAAATCTATGTAACAGTACGCAGGATAATTTCTTAGGTAAGTGCACAGATCAGAGATGACAGAGTTCGCAATGGCCAATGGAGAATGAGAGGATCAAAAAGCTACTCAGTCCAAGGTTGAAGTCCAGAGACCTTACTGTAGAATTGCAGGTGTGAGTCTGTGTTTGAAGGCTGAAGAAACTAGAGACCAGTGTCCAAAGTGACATCATCAAAAGACACAACTTGTCAATCAGACTGGAGTGCATTAAAAGCTGGTGAACTTCCTTCTTCCACTTTTTTTCCATCCTGGCCATAAACCCATTAGGTGGTGCCATATAGAACCAGAATGTGTCTTTCCCTCTCAATCTGGAGGCCTGCATGTTGATTATCCACATACACATCCAGAAGAGTGCTTTACTTATAAGGTAGGCATTTCTCACTCCAGTTAAGGCAACATATCACAATTAATGGTCACAATCTGTACTTTGTCAACTTGACAACCAGACACATCTCCTTAAACCACACTTAATCTCCAAATGAAATAGCATGTTCATAATTATGCCTAACACCACACACTTATCCTATCTACAGACACAAATGGACTAATTTCCTCTCAGAATAGCAGGCAAAGTTTTTCTCTGGGACTAGTCACATGGTACTAGCCAGTATTTATTTTACCACCTTCTTCTACTACCCATTCTGTATTCCCTTGGCTTTTAGTTGTAACTCTGTGAGTCTTAGTTCTTTATCTAAATGTGATCTATATCTTTATTCCTGAATGTTTTGGGGTGTTTGTCATGCTGCCTTGATTGGGTTGTTTTAATTTTCTCTTGAATTTAATAACAGGACATGGTAATATTAGGAGATGCCTTGAACTATAGATATTTTTCCTTACCTCTTTTGTGGAGTGAAGTCCAAGTTCTGCTTGGTAGTCTGGATAAATCATCTTCACCAACACAATAACTCCTTTTTAGCTTGTTGGCTCAGAGATAGGCAAAATCCCAAATGGTCAGGAATTCCAACCTACTGGCTCAATGTAATCATTGTTTTGCTTCCTGGCAGAAGCCTTCTCCAATCTGGAACTAAGACTTGTAGGCCAGGAGAGTACAAGGACTCAGAAGCAGGAATCACCAGTGGATCACTAAGTGTAATTGTGAATCATACAATTCTTACTTTCACCTTTTGATTCATAGACATGAAACTCCTGGCTATGAGAGAAACAGCCCCATGTAGTAGATGTTGATTCCAAGCATACATTACCTCTGAAGAACCTTGCACAAGCCCTGAACAATATTGCCACAAAGGGGTCACCATAATTTCACATTTAAAAGTCCATTTTGTGAGTCTACCAATCCAGCTGCTTCTGGATGGTGTGAACATGCTAAGACCAGTGAATTCCACAAGCGTTTGCCCATTTCTACACTTATTTTGGCTATGAAGTATGTTCTTTGGTCATAAGCAATACTGTGTGAAATATGATGATGATGGGACATTCTGTAAGTCAATGGATGGCAGAAGTATTTCATACAAAGGAAACAAATCCATAGACTCAGATTAAGTGTTTACTTGTATACCAGTGAGAACAAAGTGCTGCCCTTTCCATGATGGAATTTGTCCAATATGATCTACTTGCTATCAGTCTTAAGCTGACCACCCAAATAATGGTGTTATATTTGGAATTAGTATTGGGCTCGATTGTTGCTGAATTAGGTATTTGGTAGTGAGTGTATGGAGTGCAGCCTTGATGAGTGCAAATCCATGTTGCTGAGCCCAGGCATAAAATCCATCCCTGCCAACATGGTCAAGTTTTTCATGAGCCCATTGGGCAATGGCAGAGGAAAGATATTGACCATTGTTCATACAATCGGTCATTTTACTCATGTGATTATTAAAGTCCTCTTCTGCTCTTGCCATCTTTCTGTGAGCATGTATGTGGTACACAAATATCTTCATATCTTTTGCTCATATGGAATGCTCTATCCACATATTTCTTTCCCAAATATCTCTCTCACCAATTTTCTTCTAGTCATATTCTTTCCAAATTTCTGACCATCCAGCCAGACAATTGATAATGGCCCATGAATCAGTATATAAGTCAAACATCTGTTCCTTTGTTTTCTAAGAAAAATGTAAATTAGGTGTCCTACCTGAAGTTCTACCCACTATAAAGATATCCTTTCATTACTGTTCTTCATGACTGTCCTGGAAAGAGGCTGTAGTGCTGCAGTTGGTGCCTACATAACCTACAGAATCATCTGTAAACCAGGTCCTACTCTTATCTTCCTCTTTCAATTGATAAAATGGTATATGTTATGAGGCATGCTTGGGGACAGAAGCATGCTGGAGAACTGAAGCAAGAATAGGAACCAGGGAACTTGGACCACTTCTTCACATAACATACATTTACCTTCACAACCTGCTAAGCCCCTATATGGTATGTACTACTTACATTTGATAATGAACTGTGGCTGTGCATGTCCAACTTTATGAGTTGGTGGGTTAGAGAGTACCCATTTCATCATGTAAGCTCAGGATGCATGTCGATCTGTTTTTCCCGATCAAGCATTCGGTTTCACTAAGGCCCTATAGCAGGTCAGGAGTTATTTCCTTAAGAAACAGCAGTCGTTTTCAGATGGTGGCAGAGATATGCTGCAAATCCTAAGTGCCTCCACTGTGATTCATCTGAGTGCCCGTCAGAGGCTCAGAATAGCATCTGTATTCACTGACACCTCACTTAATATTGGAGCTGCTAAATGATATGACTGAAATGCCAGAGGAGCCTGAAGAGATACCTGCACCTACTGCAAAGTCTTCTCTTGACCTGCACCCCTCAAAACATTAACAATAAAACTTAGGGTTAATTTTGTTAGCAGAGTTGGAGAAGTCAGCACAATGAGGGTGGCTCTGTCACTGATGATGGGCAAATCTCTCCTTCTTGCAAAATAACCTCATTATAATATAGGAGTTCAATTTCATCAGCCTCATCAGGTTTATCCTAAATGTCTCCATCCCAATTCACAGGATCCCATTATTTTTCTATCGGTGCTCCCACTTTAACTTTATATATTATTCTATGCTAGGCATTAAACTTCTGTTGTGATTCAGCCAATTTTATTTTGGTTTGTGTTCAGTTTTCAGCAATTTTAGCCCTATGGCTAAAGGAGAGAAAAATCTTTTTCCAGATATACTTAGGAACCATTAGGTTGTTTAGATATGTACAGAACTGGGAATTTGAATCTTTGGGTTTATTATTTTCCTTTAATACTTTCTCCAGAAATGCTTAGACTAAGCAGTCAACATCATTATGCTTCTTGCTCTCCCAAAAATATTCAAAAATTCATGTATAGAACCACTAAATTCTTTTCATTTTATAGGTAGTAAAGTAGGATAATTAAATGGATTTATGTTGTGTATTACTTTAAACCATTCACACCACTGACTACCAGTACTCACTACATGATGAGTGGAAAAGACCATGGCAACTTTAGGTATCATCAAATCAGAGAGCCAACTTCAGAAACCATGAAACTAATAGACACATTCATTCTCACAATTCTGTTTCTCTGGACCAAGTATGAGTAAAAAAATTCTGTCTTATAGTTATTTAGAGGAACAGGATCAATAGAAAATATAAGTATAATTATTAGATAGGCCTTCAATGTTGGAGAGTCCACAATGGCCATCTGCAGAGTCATAGGTGGAGGAGTTCAGAATGGCCATCTGTGTGCAGGAAAGCCAGGGGATCCAGTATCTGCTCAGCCCAACAGGGTGGAACCTGACAAGAGGGATCAAGAATGCACCACCAGTCCAAATTGAAGGTATACAACCTTACTGGAGAGTCACAGATGTGAGTCAATATTGGAAGGCTGAAGGAACTGGAGACTCATCCCCAAAGGTTATGGGAGCACATACCTGTGAAACAAGACTGAATCTCTTCAAAAACTGACAAAATTTCTTCTTCTTTTTTATGATTTGTGTTTAGATGTCCCCTCAAAGCCTCAGGTGGATGAGGTGCAACTGTCTTTTTCAGAGGTAGTTGAATCTGCAATATGTGGTGCTGGCGTTAAGGGGATATGATTACTAAACCACTACATGTGAGTTATTAGTTTGGGACCACCCTAAAACTGCTAGTCTGAATAAGATAAAGGAGGCAGAAAGATGCTTGTTAGCTTTGCTGCCTTGTGCATGCCTTTGCATGCCATGTTGTTTCTCCTCTGTCATGCTTGTTTGGCATCCCAGACTCGGAGCCAGCCAATTATGGACTGAAACTTCTACAAACTGTAAGCCAAATAAATCCCTTTCCTTTAACTTTGGCTGTTGGGTATTTTGTCTCAGCAATGAGAGAAAGGTATCTAACACACTCTTTACCTTTTTAGTTCAATATGGGCTATATGTCTTATTTAGTGCTATCCACAAGTCTACTGAGTGGTGCCATTCCCAACTGTGCCTCCCCCCACAATTTGCTGACTTACATGTTAATGATCCACACATACACCCTGAACTGTGATTTAATAATCTGCTAGATATTTCTTACTCCAGTAAAGTTGCCACATCATAGTTAAGGGTGACATTAGTCATATTTTTTGCTTACTTTTTACTTTGCATAGTTCTAAATTTTATGTGAAACAAAGTTGTCAAAATATTATGTTATAAATGAAGAAAAGAACATCACCAGAAATAAATATTTATACACATATGAAAATATAAATCATATATTTAACAGATAATTGAAAATCCTTAAATGTTTAGGTAATTTTTAATAGAATTATTTTATTGAATAAAATACTTTTATTTGTTTTTACTTTTTACTCTGTGTGCATAGACAACTTCTCAGGTGTTAAATGTTAAACTTCAAATGATAGTATGTTTCTTCCAGTCTTTAGTATTTCAGGTTTAAAATTAAAAATCTGAACCTGCACCAAGTTGGCAGGTAGCTTTGTAAACAATAGTTTAGAGTAGACACCTATCACCTGCCCAAATTTAAATATACATTGCTCACATAAATACCACGATATTTTGGGGAGTTAGAGACTTTTTAGTTTATTACTGTTAGCTACTTATAGTATTATATTTACAGCAATTTTTTTTGCAGCTGTTGAACAGTGTTCTATATATGTTAGGTCCACCTGTGCAGATTGTCTCATATTTGTTCATTGATTTTCTGTCTGTTTGACACAGCTATTGACAAAAGTGGTTTATTGAAATTCCCTATTATGGTTGATTTGCAGTCTATGTCTCTCTTGAGATGCAATTTATATTTAATTTATAAAGTTAGGTAGTCTGAAGTTCATACATATTTGTTTACATTTATTGTCCTACTGATAAATTAATACCTTCATTATCATGAAATTATATTGTTTGTGTCCTCTTTACAGTTTTTGACTTAAGATATCTTTTATATAGTTATAGATTCTAATGCTCTCTTTTCATTTAAAATTTACATGGAGTATCTTTTTCTTCAAACCTTCATTTCAGTCTGTGCCTTTAAAGGCAAAGTGAGTTTCTTATATCATACAGTTGGATTGTGAGTAGTTTTAATCACCAATCACTCTGGGTTTTGATGAACAAATTTAATTAGTAAGTTTAAGCTAATTATTGATAAGTAAATATTATTGAAATTTCTTAACTATTTCCTAGATCCTTTGTTTCTTCTCTTACTGTCTTCTTTTGTGGCTGAATGTTTATGTCCAAGGAATCTTTGGATTCCTTGCTGTTTTAAGCATTAAGACATGTAAGCTGTCTTATATTGCATATCCATTAAGTTATTGTTGCTATTATTATTCATAAAGGTTTGTCTTTTAACCTCATACTAAAAAATATGATTTGTAAAGCACTATTATACTGTTAGGAGTATTCAGAATACAAATATGTACTTACATTTTTTATTAGTACATGTTTACAGTAAATGATTACATTTATCTAGAGCAGTTTGTACATGTACATACTACATCTTAATTCTTTTTTCCTTTTGATCTTCTACCATTCCCCTCTCTCTCTCTGCTCCTTTCATCTCTTGGTCCCCTTCCAATTTGCCAAAGCTCCATGTCCATCATTTTTTTCTTCAATTGTTTTTGTACCTTTTCCCTTCCTTTCTCTCTCTTCTTTCTCCATCTCTTATTCACCCACCTATTTGAAAAACATATCTTTGTCTTCTGTTTATGTCTGTTCTAGTTTGCTCTTCATTTCTTACTGATGAGTTTTCCACTTTTGTAATACTTTGTATTCCTTCTTACCATCATTTTTTTTAACTTGAGAAATTTCTTTTGACATTTCTTACAAGACAGGTAAGGTGGTAACAAATGCCCTCACCTTCTGTTTTTCTGGAGAAGCCTTTACATTTTCATTTTTATAGAATAATTTAAGCTATGTAGAGGATTTCTGGTTAGTATTTTTTTTTAACTTTTTTCTTTTTTTAGTTCGCTTTTTCTTTATTTAAATATATGAACCCATTCATCCTTGTCTCAGAAGCAGAAATCTTCTGCTAGGTGTTTTGGAGCTTCCTTATGTTATTTGCTTCTTTTCTCTTTCTGCATTCAAGATCTTCTTTTCACCTTTAACTTAAAACGTTGATTTGTAATATGTCTTAAAGTAGCCTTTAATTAAAACAGATTGGAGACTGAGAAAAGTCAGTCTAATTTCTGAATCTGCACATATACCTCTTTCTCCAGTTTGTCTGCTACTACTGCCTTTAAATACACTCTCTATCCTTTTTCTTTTTGCATATAAGTTAACACATGTATTTATTCATTTCTGCTGTCCGAAAACATTCGAGAACCTTTCTACATTTCCATTTTATTGTTTGTTTTTTGTTTTTTCAAATTACCTGTTATTGAATTTGAAGACTCTTAATTTTGCTTGTTCAACTCTGCTGTTCATGTTCTCTGGTGCAAATACTATTTCATTCACCATGTTTTTCAGGACTAGAATTTTTGTTTAATTTTAAAAATAAATTTAATCTGTAATAGATTTTTCATTTTAGCACCTCACTATTTTCCTTATCTAACTAAACTTTTTTCTGTATTTTCTTAAAATTTATTAGGTTTATGTAAACACATACCTTGAGGTCTTTTGTCAGGCAGTTTAGGTATTTTCATTTCTTTCTTCTTCTTTTTTTTTTTTGGTACCGGGGATTGAACTCAGGACCTTGCCCTTGTGAGGCAGGCGGCAGAACCACTGAGCTAAATCTCAGGCCCCTGGTATTTTCATTTCTTGATGGTCAGTTACCGATAGTTTGTTTTGTCTGTTTAGAGATGTCATGCTTCCCTGATTATTCTTTCTGTTTGTTTTTATTTTTTGAGACAAGTCTCATTATGTATCCAAGGCTGGTCTTGAACCCATGATATAACTCAGGCTGGCCTCAAAAATCAAAGTGATCCTCCTGCTTCATTCTGAGTTTTAGGGTTACAGAAGTATGCCATCAGTCCGGACTTACCTGATTATTCTTAACCCTTGTAGTCATGGGTTGTCCTTTGTTCTTTTGAAGAAGTATACAGGTATTTCAGTCTATAGATTTTTTTTTCTGGGAAAGCTATCTAGGTATTTAGTCTTTACATAATTTTTGTTTGTTTATTTTTTCTGGGAAATCTCTGTTGCAGTCATCATGCCATGGTGAGCATGCAGCATGGACAGATACAGCTCTATAGCACTGACTGTGTTAGAAACCCAGAACATGACATGTTACACTATCCATACCCCATGGATGCTAAAATTGGCTTGACAAAGGTACAGGCTAAAAATCAGTTTTTCCATTGAAAACTGCAACCAAATTTCTAAGGTCCTACTTGGCACCAGGGCAAGTCTAGAGAACCCATGTGAATTTCATGCTAGAATATGAGGTCTTGGGTTCTGCCTCTTGCTAGATTGGAGCCCAGGGTTGAGAGCTAAGACAAATACCTGGTATAACTACTGCCTTTTCACTGTGTAGAAGGGGTTTTTCTCTTTGCTGTGTTGTGTGTCATTGGTTTGTGATGAAATATAAAACTGTTTTTCTACTTAATTGAATGTGTATTTTCTTCTTGTCCCATAACCAGGTTCTCCAATCTCTCATCTACTTTCATTACCTCTTTTTGAGGTATTTTCATGCATAGATAATTTTATAATTTAATGTTTCTATGGGGGGTATGATCATTGGAAAGTCTTACTCTGCCATGTTGCTCCATCTCTCTCTAGATTTTTATATCTACAAAACCAGAAGCCAGATCATAGCTATTTTTTGTCTATGCCTCATTGTCCTTTACACTTAGAACAACACCTTATGTTGCAAACTCTCTGCAATGTTTGTAAATGTATGCTCATACTAGTGAGCATCATTGACCTCTGTGAGAATATCACATAAAATTACCAGAAAAAGCACACAAAAGTACCTACTATAAGGACAGAGTAAACACTTTCCCTTTATATCTCTTTTTCAACAAAAACTGTTAGCCCCACAAAGGTTCAGAGCCTGTATTTTGTATCACTTGAGCTTTTGCCTTTGCTTACTGAGTAGAGATACCATGTTTAATTATGGGGTCTGACACTTCTACCTGTACAGATAAAATATAATATGGTAATGAGTTTGTTTTAATATAAAAAACTTTAGCATGCAGCACCTCAGACTTGCAGGGGACCATAATATTCATTATGCCCAAAGCAGGCTGTAAGAAGTGCATGCTGTGAAGAGTTAACACAGTTGGCTTGCTTTGAGAAATGAGTCTAACCAAAGCCAACATGCCAAGGTCAGAGTAATTCACACCCAAATTCAGTTCCTACAACTAAAACTTCTTAACTAGAAGGACAACGTTCTAATTACAACCATATATTTTGTCTATTCTGTTCCTAATTCAGGAATGCTTTGTATTTCTCCTTTATGAGCTTGGTTACATTAGTTTCCATAGGAACAGCACGACTACACATCCTTGCACATAGTTTCACCCTCACACATAGCTTGCCTTTACCCCAATTGATTATCAGTAAAAATCAGTGACTTGGACTGGCCAGTGCCATTGTTTTTGTAGCAACATGGGTCATCCAGTCTCCCTACTTTCTCTCTCTTAGTTCTGTCTTTTAGTTTTTGTTTGTTTGTTATGTTTTATTTTGTTTTGTTTCCTCAGGCCTGTGTCATACACTGGGCAGGATATTGTAACCTAACTGTAGAAGTCTGTGGTACAAACTAAAATCAATAATTTAATTTCTATGAGGATCCTGCTTTCTTCTAACCATCCACATGTGCTGAAACCTTAAATTTACACAGAGTGGATTAATTAAGTTAGGTTATGGGATATGAAAGCCTCAATTCTCCTATCTCATAAATAAGTTGCTTTGGCCAGTGACGTTCTGTTCACTTAGCTCCAGTTTAGGGACAAACTATGAAAACAGCCCTCTCTAACTTCTCAAATACCTTGTATGATGCAAAATAAATTATAATATTTCATAGGAATCTGAACTACACAAGAATATTTAATATGTAAAAAACCTACATTTTAAAACAATAAATTTGTGTTTTAAAATAAATAATATACATTCATTTTATGTGATCATTGAAAGGAAGTTGCCAAGATTGTTCAACTAACCATTTTGTCCTTTTTTATCTATACCTTGTGAGATTTGGACAGTCATTTTGCATCCCTAATGTTCAATATCTTTTTTAAAAATTGACTTTAAAAAGCTTGTATCACCTATTTCATCAGACATGTACATTTCAAATAAATTACTGGATACAAATATGGTGAGAAAAATAAATTATTAACCAATGCAAAATGTTAAAATAAGTTATTCTCAGGTACAATAAATTTAGCTGATATTAATAAAATGTTAGTATAAGTAAATATTATATAAAATGAACTCTTTTTGTTTGTTTGTTTGAGACAGAGTCTTGTTTTGTAGAGAAGGCTGGCCTTGAACTCACTATGTAGCCCAGGCTGGCCTTGAACTCATGATAATTCTCCTGTTTCAGCTTCCTGAGTGCTGAGGTTACAAGAATACATCACTATGCCTGGCAAAATATAATATTTAAAAAACTAGAAAGTAACTAGTGACTGTGAATTCCTTACTTAGGAGTTATAACTTTCCTGATGTAAAAGTTTAATTTCTACCATATTACATGCATTGTTTAGAGATTACAACTCTTTTCTTTTCTTTTGAAATGTGGTTTCTTATTGGAAGCTGTGAAAACTCCCAATCATCTGAACAAGGATATGGAGGCAGGATTAAAAAAAGACAAGAGAAGATCTTAATGCATAAATGGAGTCCCAGGATGATCAAAGGTCTTATCTGGTTAAGACTTCTTCTCCTGGAGCTTGCCATTATTTATTGAACATGTAGCTTCTAGCAGGGGTAAGAGGTGGTGGAGCAAACAGTGAAGTGGAGAGCACTGAAGTGAGCAGGTCCCTAGCAACAAGGAAATGAAACATTCTAGCAAGAACAGTTTAGAGATTAATAGGATTTTTTTTCTTCACATGGATTAATTTTTGCCTCTATAGGAGTTTTCTGTACAAGTCATACTGCCCTTAGCTACACTATTGTCTTGCCATCCAAGATGCCATAGCGTAACATATCTCTGAGACCTCTGATGTAACCAGTGGTGTGGGGAGTTGTTCCTTTCCCATGCACCAACTGCTGGCTCTTCAGTAAAGCCACTGTGGGTTAATAAGCAGACTCAGACTTTTAATATGAAAAGACAATTTACAAGTTTGTGATTTGCTCAGGTTGGACTAAAGTTTCTGACATGCAGACTTTTCAATCCAGTATTCTGCACACAATCAAAATAGTATGAACAATGTTAGGAATGAAAATATTCACTTTACTACTCAGCCATAAAGAATGAGAAACTAGAGACATTTATAGCTAAATGGATGCACATTGAGGCCATATTCTCAAGTGAAATAAACAGGACACCCATGGGTAAATACTGAATAGTTTCTCTGATGTTAAAGTATAAATGAGGATCAAAATGTATAATAGATAATGTGAAACAGGAAGAAAAGATCCAAAGGGGAAGGGAAAGGGGAAGTGGAATGGGTAAGAGAAAGGAAAAAATGGAAAGGAAAAAATATGAGAAAAGAAAAAAATTGTAACAAAGTCTGTCAATAGGGAGGGATGGAGGGGTTGAAGGAAGGGCAGGGCGATGAGGAAAAGAATGGGAACCAAATATGTCATGTAAAGGTACAAATTCCCAATGATGAATATCATCATATTGTATACCTAAAATGTACCAATAAACAATGAATAAAAAATAAAATAAAATAAGTAACAAGTATATTTTAGTGTAATGCTGTAAATTATGCCCCTCCACTTAATCTCCCCAAAAAACAGAAGTCTAGGGTCACCACATGTACTACAGATCAATGCAAGTAAACTAGATGGCTAGGAGTCTACCTATTCATCATCTTTTCCATTGGTAATTGACATTTTATGCAGTGGAAAACTGGCAAATCTGCTGCGTTTGTGGCTGAGCTTGCACAGCTGGTGGAACAGAAGATTGCATTGCACCAACACTACACTGAATGATGGATAGATAAAGTTTTCATATATAAAGGGTAATTTTTTAATAAATTACCAGAATTATATGTAGCACTATTTTTATTTCTCAGTTATAAATAGAGGGGTTGTTTGATTTGAGTTATGAAAGAATCGATAAATTAATTTGTGGGAACAACATCTGTTGTGAATAAGCAAAAAGCTCTACTAGAAATAAATAATTCTTTTAGTTTTGTAGCTACTTATAAGACAAAGGAACAATCATAAAACAGGGAGCATATTTTCTTTGACTGTGATCCTTTAAAAATATTTCTCTACACTCGTATATTTTGTAAAAATGGTGCTATATTTTTGATTGGCTTGGAAAAAAAGACTAAAATGTAACTTTTGCTTTCAAAGAATGTATTTTCTTTTAATTTGAGGTACAATGAAACACTGATATTATTACTATACTTTGCATCTGATATATTTTTATGTTTTCTAAAATATTCCAGTGTTTAGAACACAAGAGAAAATATCACAAATTTTTGAGCATTTCTTCACAGATGGGTTGAAAAATAAATCATCTCTATGAAAAACATTATCATGTTTCTAACTCAGATCATTTGAATTTTCGTTTCATTCTGAAGCACCCAGGCAAATTATGCCAATTTTCCCTTTAAAGACGATCTGCTCTTAGGATTGAGTGGATTGAGTTAAAGGGAAAATATAAAGGATTTGAGGTACGGCGCTATGACCAAACTGAGGAGTGTATGGTTTTTCTAAAAGCCTTTCTGTTGTATTACACATTATTCACAACAAATAACAATTGTCTCTGGGTCTTTTGATTGTTGGAAATGCATAATTGGGAAGAGAATTTCAGATATCTCTGATACTTATTCTTTTGGTTTAATTGTACCTTCCTCTTTATCGTAATTAAACATACATTTACAGGTACAGAAGTTGTATTAGTCTTCTGTGTTCTCAGGACAAAATATAATCCAAATGGTAAGGAAGGTAAGTGTTGGATAGGTCCGTAGTATTCAATGATTTGATCGAGCATGAGTTTAGGTGTCACTGTTGTATCTTTTAGAATATATTTATATTTAATTCAATATCTTTATTAAAGTAGATTATCGTCTATAAAATGTGAGGCTTTGTGTAAGCAACTGAAGGATATAATAATCAAATAGGTCACCAGAGCAAGATACATTGTTTTGATAGGTTTTGGACTTAAACTGCAAGGTCAACTTTTTCCTGTATTTTCATCCTGACAGGCTGTTCTACAGATTTTGGAATTGCCAGCTCTGTAATCCATTAAATTCTCTGCTTCTCTGTCTGTGTCTCTCTGTCTCTTTCTCTGTCTACACACACACACACACACACACACACACACAAACCAACTAATATACAATAAAACATTTAATTTCTAGCATTTATAGAATCCTAAACTTATATGAAATTGTAAATATAATGGAGGAAGTATATATTTCTTTTGTTTTTGTGGGTTACTATATATAATGAGTCAGTATTCATTATACATTGATATTGATAAAATCTGCCAATTTTATCCAAACTTTCATTTACCCATGTACTGATTTTGTTTGTTTATATAGAGAACATTTTATGAACATGTTAACATACTGAGTGCTATAGTTCATATACTGAGCTCTTCCAACAATACAAGAATGCCTTGTCCTACCATGCTATTATTATTATTGCCTCCTGCTTTCAAACCCTTGCAAATACTAATATGCTTCTAATTTATAAAATGTAACATCAAAATGTCATATGTTATTACACAATATGTAACACTTGAGGATTAGCATTTCTTCACTCAAATACCTATATGGAGATTCTCTGAGATTGTTGCACATATCAATGTTTCGATTATTTTGATTAGTATTCTATGGTATGTATTGCCACAGATTTTTCATCTAAGCATCTATTGAAGGACAACTTTCACTATTTATTTGAGCTAAATTCAATGTTTGACTATAGTAAATAAAAATTATTATGAACACATGTGCAAATTTTATTACTCTTTGAGAAATACTCAGGAATAATTGATGGATTGCATGGTAGTTACATTTTTACATGTTTAATTTTCAAAAGAAACAAAGTATTTCCTAGAATGATAATCATTTTACATTCTCATCAACAGTACATGATTCAATTTCTCTCTATTCTTACCAAAGTTTGATCTCATTATTATTTATTATTTTACTCATTGTGATAGGTGTGCAGTGGTTGCTCATGGTATTAATATACACTTTATGGCTAATGATGTTGAAAGTCTTTGTAAGTCTTTGTTTACCATCTATTTGTCCTCTTTATTGAAATTTTTCTTTGTCTTTTGATTATTTTACATTTTTAGAATTTTTTTGTATTTAATTAGTTCTTCATATATTATAGGTTTTATTTCTTGTTCAGTATATGGCATGGAAATAGTTCTTCCAGCCTATAGCTTGACTTTTTATTGTCCTTATATGATCTTTAACAGAGAAATGTGTTAAATATTATCTAATAATCTCATATTTTACAGGTCATCTTTATATTGTCAATCTAACAACTCCCTGCTTTCACATAGAATTAGAGAACTTTTCACTAGGAAATTTTTAAGTACTGAACCTAATATTTATGTTTATTTCTATGACTCATTTACTTTTGTATTGTTTATTGATACATGATTGCAGTACACAGTGATTACGTTCCTTGTGTGGAGTTGTTACATGTCTGTAACACACCTTAATTCTTTTTTCATGCCTTACTCAACCCTTCCTTCTCTCCTCTTTTCGTCCATCTCTTGTTATCCTTCCCTTTTGAAAACATCAATATTCCTATATTCTATTATGTATCTTTTTCACATTATTGAGGTGTGGGACTTATATTGGGGTTTTGTACTTTTGTTTGGGCTGGGGTTGCCTGTGAACGCCATGTTATTCCAATAGCATGTTGCAAAATCTATTGTTCCTACATTAAATTACTTTGCACCTTAGTAAAAATTCTTTTAAGTATATTTATGATAGCTTATTTCTGAGTTTTTAAAAATTATGATTGATTAGTTTTTTGCTTAACATTCCAGCAACACTACAGGATTTTGATTATTAGAGCTAAGTTATCAGGTAAAGTTTAATATAGACTTATAGAAACTTTATGTCTCTTTATTAAGACTTTTACTGTTTTCATTATTCTGAAACATGTCTTTCCATATGTATTTCATAATTTTTCTATATTCAAAATTGCATTTTGATAAGGGTTGCACTATACAGGTAAGAGGATGGACATTCTTACGTATGTTGAGTCTCAAATTCTTTTTTTTTTCAAATTCTTGAAAATGGTATGTCTTTCCATTTCTGCCTGTTTTTTCTCTTTTTTCTAGACAGGATCTTGCTATGTAGCCCAGGCTGGCCTTGAACTCCTGACAATCCTCCAGCCTCTTGAGTGTTGAGTATGTCTGTTTTTAATTTCTCTCATAAATATTAAAATATTCAATATAAAGATCATGTAAAATTTTATTTCATTAAATTTATACCCAAGTGTTTTATTGATTTATAAATAGTATGGAAATGATTTTCTAGTTTTTCATATAATAATTACAAGCAGAAATAGTATTTGTATTTTTATTTTAATTTTGTGTTATGATTTTAGTGAATTCACTTATTAGTTCCATGGAAATATTTTTCTGGGACAGGATTCCTTGGGATTTTCTATAGAATATCATTTTTAAGAATGTCATTATCTTTCCTGGATTTTCATGAGTATGTTTCTAATTTCCTTTATATGCCATGTTTCACGAGTAGAATGGCTAGTGTCATGTTAGAGGTGAGAATAAACATTGGTGACTTCTTTGGTCTTAGAAGAAAAACATTTTGTCATTTATAGGTAAGCATAATGTTAACTGTAGGCTTTATGAAGCTGTCATTTATCAAGTTGAGAGAGATCTTTTATTTTTGCTTTTTGTTTTCTTTTTTTATTTTGGGGAGGGTGCAAGGTTGGGCTCAAATTTTCAATTGTCCTGCCTCAGGCTCATAGCTGATTGGGATTACAGGGCACCAGGCCAAGCTAGAAACTTCCTTTTCATTTCTATTTTTCTGAGGATTTTACCAAGTATTACCACTGACTTTTTCACATGAATGTATATGCCAATTGATAAATAATTATCATTTTTTATCTTTATCTCATTTATATGGTAGATTTTATCACTTAATTTATGAGCATTGAACTAAGCTTGCATACCATGAAAAAATAACTCCTTGGCACACTGTATATTTTTACATTGTTTCACTTTAAAGGAAGTTTTACATTTTATGTAATGTTTTTTAGTATACCACCTTCACATTGAACTAAAATTTCAGCCATTTCTCTAAATTTAATTTTTGGAAAGGGTCTCATCAAATTGCTGAGGGCTGGGACAGAATATTTTATTCATTCCTTCTGCCTTAGCCTCCCAGAGTGCCAGGATTTCAGGCATGTCCCATCTAGACTGGCTATCATTTTATTTATAATTTTACATGTAAATTAATGAAAAATATTAGTCAATCATTTTTCTGATGTATTTATTTATATTTATACTTAAGTACTCTTTGTTGTTTTACCTATCTAGATAGTACTGCTTCATAAAATGAGGAGAGTGTTTTCCTGATGAACTGAGACA
The DNA here is from genome assembly GCF_000247695.1 of Heterocephalus glaber. Next base: position 8,424,353 of record NW_004624789.1, on the reverse strand, counting down.
TCATTTTATTGTGACATTCTGTTTGAAAACTCATCTTTAGCCAATCTTTCAGTATAAATCTACAAGTGAAAAAATCTTGTAGTTTACCTTGACCTGTGAGTTTCTTTATTTCACTCCATTTCTGAAGTATTATTGTACCCAATAAAGAACTTTGATATGAAAGTTTGCTTTGCTCATTACTTGATAATGTTATTATTTTTTTAATTTATCCCTGGTAGATTTCAACATACTTTTCTTTGTCCTTTGCTTTTAGAAGTGCTTTTAGACACATGTGTAAATACTGAATAGTTTCTCTAGTGTGAGATATTATACTACTGAAATAAAATTCTTTGGATTTTTTTTTGTTTGTTTGAAGTTCATTTAGTGTCTTAAAGCAATAATATGCTAAATATGGAAGACTTTAGCCAATTTCATCAAACACACTTTGACTTCAATTTTTTACTCTTTTTTTTCTGACAAAATGTAGGACATTTTATTATGTTCCAACAGATCCTTGAATTTCTTTTCATTTTGTTTTTCACTGTTTTCTCTCAGTTACTGAGATTCCAAATAAACTATTCATTGGTTCTAACTTAATTGTAATAGTGTTCAGTATTTTCCATGCCATTAAATATAGTTCAGTCATACCAGTGACTTATGCATACCCATGTTTATAGCTGCACAATTCATAATAGACAAATTTTGGAAACAGGCTATATGTCTATCAACAGATTAATCGATAAAGAAAATGTGGTGTTTATGTACAATGGAGTACTACACTGACATTGAGAAGGATAAACGAGTCATTTGTAGAAATATGGATGCACCTTGGGGCCATAATGTTCAGTGAAATAAATCAGTCACACAAGCTTAAATATCACACTGTTTCTCTTACATGGAAAAAACACATATCAAGATAAAAGACAGGGCCAGGGATTTAGCTCAGTGGTTTCGCTGCCTGCTACGCAAATGCAAGGACCCGAGTTCAATCCTTGGTACCAAAAAAAAAAAGATAAAAGACAGACAATAGGAAGAGAGAGACAAAAATAAAGTATCATAATCAAGGGAAGACAATGTATCTAAAAGTGTACTTTGACTTAGTGCAATTGTCATATATGTTCTTTGGTCTATGAGTCTGCTTTTCAATCTGTTTATATGATAATTAACTTTATAAGGTCTTATAAGACAAATATATGAATGTGATGCTGGCAAAATAAAAGGAGGAAGAGGGAAGGGGAAAAATGAAATTTGTTATATATATGTACCAATTTTCTACAATGAATGTAATCATTGTGTACCTCAAACATGTAGTAATAAAAGTTAAAAACAAAACAAACAAAAACCAAAATGCAACAGTTTGTCACCTACAAGATTCATTCCTCTTTCATAAAGTAACATAGGCTAAAAGCAAAAGTATGAAAAATGATACTCCATGCAAATGGAACTCAAAAACAACCAGGTGTGCCTATCTTATTTTTGGACAAAGAGGGCTTCAGTCTAAACTTGAAGAAACTAACAAAGGAAAAAATTCAACAGGAGGAGTTAAAAAATTTAAAATACATGCATCAATGGCAGAGCAACAATTTCATGTAACAATTGCTACTGTATATAAAAGGTCAAATTGTTGGTGGTCTCTCTAAAGGGAGACCTGAGACTCCGGAAAGCACAGACTTTTAAAGAAAGAAAAGGAGGCAGCCTTGGGGACAAACAGCAGTTTACTTCCTCTGACACTGTTCCACAATCACAAAGGAAAGAAGTAAGGCTTTTATACATGTAGAAAAGCAGCTTAGTTATTTTGGCTAACGTCTTTCTGATTTTAACCTCTGGTGACAAGTGACTTTAAGTGACTCATAAAAGCTACAGGCGAATTCACAAGTCCCCCTTTTCCATTCACCAATCCTGTACATCAAAGAGCACACCGCAGCCCTCTTCTTATCAGATGGTACCAAGAGAGCAGGACTACTTCAGCCGAAATCAAGCCTACCGGCCCACCACAAACATCACAGATGTGTATAGTGAGTCCTATCTCTCTTAGCACCCATAGAGTCATTGGGTCTTGGTCCTCTGATCCTGGGCAATGGTAAATAAGAAAACTAGGAAAACCTGTTTTTCTCCTGTGAAACTTACAATGTCTCTTAAAGTTTTCTGGCATTCTTTTAACAGACTTGTGGAATTTCCCAGGAATGACTTAATTTTCTCAGTTAACAAACTTCTTGTGATCTATTCTTACAACTAGATAACTAAATTCTACAATTTCCCATATCAAATAAACAGAAATACTCTCACTGTGTTAGATTTCAATACTTTATCTCACAAATGGATATACAAACCAAATATCAGAGTATAGCCTGACCATCGAACAAGTGGACTTAATAGACATTTATGAAGTTTTACATGCAAAAAAATATGCATTTTAAAAAACAGAATAAAAGAGCATATCTTAGGCTCTAAGCCATGCTTAAATAAATAAAAGAGAATCAGAGTAATAAAAATATTATTGGATCATAATAGAATTAGAGTAGAAATCAATAGCAAAACAAACTACAAAACTTATGCAGACACATGAATACTAAATTATACACTCTTGAAAAATCAATATATCATAGAAGTGCTGAATGAAATTTACAATTCTAAAATTAAGCAAAACATGAGGAAACAGGATATAATAAAAGCAGTTTTAAGATGACAGTTTATAACAGTAGAAAAAGTTTATGACAGAAAAAAACCACATGATCTCAAGTTAAAACCTTATGATGCATTTCAGGTCCTCAGAAAATATGAGCAATTATGAAAGAAATTTCAAGCATCAGAGCACAAATTAATGATTAATACTAAAATTACAAAAAATCAATAAATCAAGGAACTATTTCTTTGAAAGGATCAACAAGATTGGTAAAGCCTTAGTCAAATGTATCAGTCAAATGTATCAAAAGAAGGAAAGACTCATGTCAATTACAAATGAAAAGCTGAAATTACAATGAACACTGGCAAAATCCACAAGATTGTAAGAAATTACTTGGAAAATTTGTACTCCAAAAATTGGAGAATCTAGAGGAAACAGAAAAATCTCTAGACACATATGAGTTATTAAAACTGAACAACGAAGGTCTAAAATATTGAACAAACAAGAGCACAATTAGAAAGCGGCAGTAGTAAATACCCACCAACTAAGAAAGTCCAAGGCTTAATAGATTCGCTGCTAAATTTTACCAGAACTTTCAGAAACACTGCATGTCAATATTCCTCAAAATCATGAAATTGAAAGGGAAGAATGGCTACAAAATTCATTGCTTGATATCCTTGATACATTACCCTATACCAAAGCCAAACAAGGACTTCACAAAAAATAAAACCATAGGCCTATTTCATTAAAAAATACAGATATAAAAACTTCAATAAGACACTTGTAAACAAAATGCAAATAACCATTAAAAATATCATCTATCATGACCAAGTCAAGTTGGCTTCATTTCAGTGAGCAAAGATGGTTCAACATGCACAATACATTAAATATAATATATCACAAAGATAGGAGGAAGAATAAAAAGTTACATGGCCATCTCTATAGATTAAGAAAAAATCATTTGACAAAACATAACGTACAGAATAGTCATGAAAAAAATCCCAATAACAATAGTTATTTAAAGACTTTACCTCAAAATGATAAAAGTCCTTGATGACAAACTTACCACAAACATTGCACTAAGTGAGGAAAAATTGAAAGCATTTTCTCTAAACTCAGGAGAAAGGCAAAGATGATCTCTCTCACTACCTTTGTTCAATATAGTACTAGAAACTTGAGGCAGAACAATCAGAGAAGTGAAAGAAATAAACGTGTTTTCAATAGAATAGGAAGAAGTAAAACTATTCATATTTGCAGAGGATATGATACTTTACATAGTAAATCAAAAGAACTGTTTGAACTAATAACAAAGAGCTCAGCAAAGTGGCAGGATATGAAATACACCACAAAAATCAATACCATTTCTGTACATCCCCAGTGAACCTAATGAGAAAGAATTTACTTAAATGAATACTCATTTAAATAGCTTAAAATTTTTAATACCTAAGACTTACCCTAACAAAGGAAGTGAAAGACCTTTAAAATAAAAACTATGGTGTACCTAAAAAGACTGAGGAGTGTATTAGAAAATGGAAAAACATCCCATTTTTCATAGGCAAAATCAATACTATTAAAATGATCGAATTACTAAAAATGATGTATAGATTTGAAGCAATTCCAATAAAAATACCAATAGTATTTTTTACAGAATTAGGAAAAACAACTTATAGGGCCGGGGATTTAGCTCAGTGCCACTGCACCTGCCTTGCAAGAGCAAGGTTCTGAGTTTGATCCCCAGTACTGGAAAAAACAACTATAAAATGTATATAGAACAAGAAAGACATCTAATAACCAAAACCATCCTGAGCAATAAAAGCAAATCAGGAGGCATTACAATCTCAGACTTTAAATATACAAGAGAGTTAAAGTAAAACTAATAGCATGGTACTAGAATGAACACAGGCATGTTTGCCAGTGGAATAAAATAGAGGAGACAAACCAGTCTAAGCACTTTCAGCCCTCTGGTTTTTAACAAAGGGGCCAAAAACATACACTAAAGATAGCCTCTTCAACACATAGTGCTGGGAAACTGGTTATACACATGCAGAAGAATGAATCTAGACTAATATCTCTCACCCTTTACTAAAATCAAATCAGAATGAGTCAAGACCTAGATATAAAAATGCAAACATTAAATGTTCTTGCAGAAACTATAGTAAAATTCTTGAAGACATAGAGATAGACAAGGAGTTCCTCAAGAGAACCTCAACTGCATGAGGTATAATACCAAGAATCAACAAATGGAATTATATCAAATTAAAAGCTACTGGATAGCAAAATAAATAACCAGCAAAGTATAGAATGGGAAACCATTTTTGCCAGCTACTCCTCAGACAAAGGATTAATTTAAAAAACTCAAATGTATTAGATTACAAAAACTAAAAGACCCAATGAAGCAATGGTCAATTGAAATGAACAGATACTTCTCACAATAAGAAGCATAGATGACCAATAAATACATAAAAACTCAGCATCTTTGGTCATTAGAGAAATGAAAATCAAAACAATACTATGATTCCATCCCATTCCAGTAAGAATGGCTGCCTACCATCATGGGCTCAAAAACAACACAAGCTGGCAGACTTGGGAGGAAAAGAACCCTTCAACATTGTGGCATGTAAATTAGTACATCCACTATTGGAATCAGTATGGAGATTCCTCAGAAAACTAAAAATAAAAATCTCATTTGACTAGGTATTACCTCTTTTGAATTTCTAGTTTAGAGTTAAAGTCTTTATATTGGAGTGATACATGCTTACCCATTGTATGCACATGTTTATAGCAGCATAATTCACAATAGTTACAAATTTGAAGTGGCCTATATATATATAAAAAGATGGACACATACAGAAAATATGGTATATTTACACAAGATAGCAGTACTGAGACATAAAGGATTAATCAATTCTCTTATATGAGCAACCCCAAATATACATAATTTAAATAGCAAAATAAAAGAGTGATAGTTGGAAACAGTGTAGTAGAGTCTGTGGAGATGGGAGAGAGATCTTAAAAGGAGGTAGAGGGGAGTACAGGGATAAAAGGGGAGTAAAAATGATCAAGATGTGCTATGTATAAGTACCCAATTCTCAAAGATTAGTGTAATAAATATAAATATAAAATATGGAATTTACCAAGAACAAAACAGTAAGCAATTTAATAACCAAGTTACAAAATGAATATCATAAATAATTACTTTTCCTAATAAAACATACAAATAGACATTGAGTACATGAAAAAATCCTCAACACTACTAATCATGAGGAAATGTAAGTTGAAACCAGAATTGGCATCTTCTAACATCTGTTAAAATGATTTTTATAAAAAGAAAAAATAATAACATGTTGAGGGACTGGAAAAAAGGGAACATTGCACACTTTTGATAGAAATGTAAATTTGTTAAATATTATTGCAAAACATAGAAAAACAGAACTTCCAGAAATAATAAAAGTAGAGCTTACTAGCTCAATTCCACCATTGTATGATAGCCTAAGAAATTTAAATTAGCAAATAGAAGAAATCTGTGTAATCTTAGTTGCATTTCATCAGTATTCATTAAGAATGAGTTCAAGAAATCTATTGTATGTGATGTGATAGAGTTAACAACATATTCTATATTTGAAGGTTGAGGGAAGAGATTTTATGTGTTGTCATAATAAATTAATATGCAATAATGCATATGTTGCTTGCATGATTTAATCTTTCCACAATGTATTAATTCATCAAAACATCCGTTTGTACATGATACATGTACATATTGTTTTGTTACTTAAAAATAAAAAAGAAGTATACCAGCCATTTTTTCTGGGGTGAGATGGAATCTCAGTGTTGTTTTCGTCTGCATCTCTAGAAT
>NW_004624789.1:8404476-8416967 GCF_000247695.1 Heterocephalus glaber | reverse complement strand
AGTTGTGTTTCCATCGCGTGTCATATGACTATATCGAAATTTAGATTAGGGAGAAGCTTGGCTTATGTGGAGTCTGCTGACTAACTGGAGTTTTTTTCCAGACCACTATTTGTTCAATGTTGGTTTTGGGGATCTTTCTGAAACAAATCACATCCTCTGGTGTCTTGTTGGTGCTTGAGATGCTTTTTTAAGTTATATGGAAAAATGTTTAAGTGCTTTTCAGTTTTGTTTTGGTTGAGTTCTACTGTATTTGAATATTATTGTAGTTTTTTCCCCTTGCATTGTAATTCTTTGAATGGTTTTAATTTTTTGTATGTGTGTGTGTTTGTTACTAAAGTTATTTTATATTAAAAAGAAAAAGAAGTATAAAATAAAAAAATAAAGTGGAACATATTTTTAAAACATCTAGAGATTAATTCATTTAGAAATAATAACAAACCCATTACTTTTTAAATGATAACTTTTTTGAAAAATAAATATCATCATGACACTCACATAGAGTTTTAGAGACAATAGCAAAAGTGCAAATTAGGGGCCGGGGATTTAGCTCAGTGTTTTCGCCGCCTGCTGCACAAGTGCAAGGACCCAAGTTGGATCTCTGGTACCAAAAAAAAAAAAGTGCAAATTAATATTGAAGTGTGATTTAGATGGGAACAAAACTAATGAAAAAGAAAAAAAATAGTTAAAACTGTGTTTGGAAAGTATATATAACTTATGAAGCTTTAGTATATTCTTATAGTTCCATAAACTACACATTCTGAATTTGTAACTTTTTTTGGTATTGTTATTAAGAGCGAGTCTTGTTTGCTGTCTTTCTCATGCTGTCCTGGGAGTCTTTGTAGTGCAGAATGTTATCCAATTCATGATTCTCCTGGTTCAGCCTCCAGTGTGTTGGGTTTGCAGACATGCAGCATCACACATGACCATATTCTGTACTAAATTCCAAATTTTGTTTATCAGTTTGTTGGGGTATTTCCTTTTAATTTAAAATTAGCCATGCAAATTAAATTAATACTTATTATACCAATATCTTGTTCCAATTATAGCATTGGTCTAATATAATGAAAATTTATTTGAAAACTTTTAAAACTATATGGCATCAGTAGAAAGTATCTCTATATATTTGTTTCAGTAGGGTAAAGGCATCAGAATTTGTTAGTAATATAAATCACAAATGCAGCTTTTTCAAGTAACCAATGGTGTATTTTTTGCTCTGTTTTGGTATGTCATATAAATATGTTTTAGAAATATGAATATAATTTTGTAGCTGTCATGTATCAGCTATTCTCAGTCATATTTTCTACATGTATTTATTATTTTTTGTGAGACACTGCAATATTGATTATTCCCAAAGCAGTCTGTAAGCAGTGCAGGCTCTAAAGAGTTAACTCTACAATTGGCTTGTTTGCAGAAGTGAGTCAGGCCAAAGCCTACATTCTGAGGTCATAGTAACTCACACCCAAATTCTGTTCCCACAAATAAAACTTTCTCACTAGAAGGACAATATACTATTTACAACCATATACTTGTCTAATCTGTTCCTAGTTCGAGAATGCTTTGTATTGTCCTTTACAAGACTTGGTTACGTTAATTTCCACAGAAACCACATGATTGCACATCCTCACACGTAGTCCTGCCTTTGCCCATAGTTTGGCTTCACCTCAATTGATTACTAATAAAAATCAGTGGCTTGGATTGGCCAAGGCCATTGTTGGTTGTGTCAGCATTGGTAATCCTGGCACCCTGCTTTCTGCCTCTCTTAGCTCTGTCTTTTACTGTTTTTTTTCCTCAGGCCTGCATTGTACACTGGGCAGGAGACTGGAGTCTACTGGTAACATTAGGAGTTTCTGTTTTTGGTAACATTTCAGGGGTTCCCTGTAATTTCGTTTTGAGATCTGAATACTCATGAAAAACAAAATACATAACTCCATATATAATTTTTTTAATTTAGTGAAGAATTGCCTAATATTTTCACATTTAGAGGAAACAATATAATTTCATTGAAATTGTTAATTATCAAACTAAATAAATATAAGTAAATTTTAAGATATCAAGAGACACTAATATTTATTTCATAATATTTATACAAAAATGTTACTTTCTTATGCCTAAAATTGGAGTAAGAGAACAGGAAACAGATTATAAGTCATAAAATTTTCTGAGAGTCATTACATAAAAATAAACAGCATTTGTGCTTAAGTATGTGTGTGGTTGTGTGTATATGTGGTGTTTAGACAGCATGTTTATTAATATGCTAATACAATAAAAGTGAGATCTGATCATTGAGCTAAAAGACACTTCTCAAAACTCTCTCCAACAGTTCTCTAAAGCATACTACATGAGGATCTTCAAAGAATAGGAATATGTGGATGTGATTTCAATTTGCAACATTAAAACCAGTATTATATGCAAATTATAGTAAATCAAAGTTAGCTAATTCTCATTTTAAACAATAAACTAAATTTTGAAAAACAATTTCCTAACTTTTATTCAATTGTGAATCTAAATATTTGAAGATTAGACTAAATAACTTACCAAAGACATTCCTCTCTAACATAAAGCTCAAGTCACTTCTCTTATATGGAGACCTCATCTTCTGGGATGTTTGCCCTAGTGCTTAAGTCACAATTCTTGTTAATTCTTTGAGATAAACTTTGGTAAAACCAATTCCTTAGGGAACACTAATCTACTATTTCCATCACTTTGAGCAATTGTGTTGCCAAGGGAGTAGCAGGAAAGTGTTTCCTGATTTTTTTTTTTTTTTAGTATATTCACTAAACTATAAGCTTTAATGTAACAGAAACAAAGAGGTATCTCAAATGTATCAGCCATTCAGGTTTTCTGACTCAGCCTAATCTGACTCTTCTCTCATTAATAATATATTGGAAAATATATTTTCAAGATTAATCTATGTCAGATGTTTATGTAATCATACAACGTAAATTCTAGAGTGTAATTCTGTGGCTGAGTATGTGCTTAGCCTGCATGAGGTCTTGGGTTCAACCTCCAGCAATTGCCCCTCCAAAGAAAAACAAACAAATGAAAAAACTTTACATAGGTGAAATGTCTTTATTAATGTATTAAATGCAATTTACTGACTAAATTTCTGAATGATATGAAAATAGCTTCATTATTTGAATGTCAGATAGCTTGGAAGTTTTATGGAAATGACTATATCACATGAAATTAATAAAGACATTTTACAAATACATTCTTCTTAATTTGTTATGTGTTAAAATTGTTATTAAGTCTGTAAAGAAATATTTCCTTTTTAAAATTGAAGGCTCTGATTAAATAGAAAAGTTTGCTAATGTGAAAATAAGCTGTCAGTCTCAATATTTTGGAAAATTTAATTTTTAAACAACTTATAGATGGTAATTTGGTTAAATATATCAATATGAATAAGCAAAATAATTTATCCAAATTATCCTTTCAAGAATTCATCCTAAAATACAGATGCACATGTGTCCAAATAACTGTATAAGAATATTTATTGAAGCAATACTTGTGTAGAAAGAGACTGGAAATGCCTTAAATATAAATAATTTTAAATCTACTTAACTATGTTATACAGGAAACATACAATGGAAGACTTTTGTGACATTTTAATGGTGAGACTAACGTATATGTATTGATATAAAACTCTTATATATATATATTAAACATTAAGAGTAATGTAGAGAACAATTTGCAAATAAAATTTTATGTATATGGAGAAAATTCCTACTGTAAATTTTTCCTGGCAAATTTTATTTCCTACCGAAGTGAGTGGCATTATAGAAAGAGTATGTATGTGCTCTGTATGTATGCTTGTGGAAAGATAAGTCAAATAGATAAGTCAAATCTTGATCAGAAAGATTGATTGGTGTACTTATCCATAAGACTGGAATAACATTACTTTATAAAATTGTTATAATCACATATGCATATAAAAGTATTAACATACATTAGGTATTTGTATATCAAACCTAACTTTATACATAAATTCCAAGTATATGTAAAATTATGTTTCAACATTTAGCTTAAATCAATGCAGCTAATGTGAATGACATTAAAATATTTAAAAGTGAGAAATGAAAATGATATCTTTGGGACTTTCTACGTGATGCTTCGGGGCTTACATGAATGTTCTACAAAATATATCATAAAGTGATTTTTATGATTAAAAATAAGCAAATCATTCTTATTCAACCATGCTGACATAATTTGCCTTACAGGAACATTACCACAGAGAACCGCATCTCAATGAAATTACATATATATATATATATATATATATATATATATATATATATATACCATTAGTCAATGCTTGAAACACAGTATGAGAATTGATTTTTTTTTTTTTTTTTGTACTGGTGATCGAACTTGGAATCTTGTGCTTGGGAGGCAGGCAGAGGAACCACTGAACTACCCCCCCCCCCATGAATTAATAAATTTTAAAGTAAATAAATTGGTTAATTTAATTTAAACTTTAGTAATTTGTAGGCGTATTAGGTGACACCTTTTCTTAATATTTTATATCAAGAATCTCAGTATAGATAGCTCTTCATGTTTATATTTATATATCTGTAGATCTTATATTTCTAATAGCTATGTCTCAAGTTGGTTAAATGAATCAGTAAGTCCAGTTTGATTTAATTTAAATTTCTTTCCTTTTCATAAATCTCTAAAAGGATCTGAACTTGCAGTCTTCATGGGGCCGGGGATTTAACTCAGTGGTTCTGCTGCCTGCTTCACAAGCGCAAGGTCCCAAGTTCTATCCCCGTTACCAAGAAACAAAACAAAACAAAAAAAAACAAGTCTTCATGTCAGCGAGTTTGAGTTTTAGAGTTTAAGTGAGAAATATTGAGATCACACTACATGCTCAGTCTGAACCCTAAACTTCCTAATAGTCTATTGTGCTATGGATTCTGGTTGCTTAAAGATTCCGCTTGTTTCCAAAAGGTAGAGTAGATGACGACAAACACATGCTTCCAAATGAGTTATCAGGTGCTAAGAAGAAATTCAGACTGATTCCATCTGCTTCAGGTGCCTTGCTGACAAATCTACGTGACATTGGACTCATTATAAATAATTTCATTATATCATAAGAAAAAACATCCACCTGTGCCGTGCAGTTCTAACTATGTGAGAATCATGATTGAAAACAGATGGCACGGTGATTCCTGGAACTCTCTTCCTTTCTGGGTGAAAAACTCTGATGACAGCATGCATAGCTCACCCTCTCATAACTCAGTCCTACTAAAAATGCAAACCCAAAATCTGCTCAGGGAGAAGATACCTTTAGAACATTGGTTTCCCTTCTCCATTCTGGGCCATTAAATAAAATTCTCTGTCTGCCCCCAGCCCTCTTTATATATTAAGTAGGAAAAATAACCTATATATTTGGTAATGATAAAGAACAGAATGGAAATAGTTTATGGAAAATGTCAAGTAAAAATTTAAACTGAATTAATCCAGTGTTAGGAATACTTTAAATTAAAAAGCCACATATTTATTTTTCACTTCCCTCAGGATGCCCAGAGAAAGTGAGAAATGTGGGCCCCATCAGCCTGAGTGGAACTTACTTTAAAAAATAAAATACTTTACCTGATGTATAAATAAAGGCTGTTATTTTTATAACTTCTCTGAAAGAATATTTCTTTGTTTTGTCTGATTATTATCCTCTGATATCACATAAATCAGTAGAAATATATGGAAGAAGTATTATTTCACATTTATCTCTGCAGGTGACATATTTATATTAAATAGTAGAGGTAAAATCTCTGATGTAATTATTTTCAGGTGACTCACATTTTGTTCAAAAGAGTTGTGCAAAATTAACCAAGAATATTATTCCTACCCAATTTATTAATTATGGTTTTAGAATATATATATATAAAAGCTGAATTATAAACATTAAGATAAATTAAGGAGTGTTTAATCCATTTCAAATGGATATATTTTGTATTTCTTCTATTCAAATTGGTGATATTTTTTCTGTCTCTGTGATTTGTGTAAAAGAAAGCTAGCTTTGTTTCCTTAAGAGCAATGTTGTGAGAAATTGGTAAATCTGCTTCATATATTAGCACATTTTCTTTGCATTTACCTAACCTGAGAGTTTGGTTAACATCATTAGAGAAAAACAGATAGGATGAGCATTAAAATAGCAATATAAGAATAGGAGAAAATTTCAAAAGCGAAAACAACTTCACAGTTGAACTTCAATTTTTTAAAATGAAATTTTAGATTACTTTAAATAATACATTCATTAGCCTTTTTAAAGTTAACATGTCAGAGAAGTGATTACCTAATTTTTGTTAAATAATAGTATTTTTAAACTCTGATATAATGCATTTGTGTGGTACCTTAATTGTGGCAAAATTAATATAAATGACATCAATAAAATATTAAATGTATGACTGAATCAGTCAGCTTTTCATCACCTGGAAACAACACCTGATGCAAATTAAAAGAGAGGGTTATTTTGGCTCATGGTTTCAGAAGGTTCAGCCCGTGGTTGGCTGGCTTCAAGTCAGAAATGACCTGGTGGAAGGGCTTGATGGAGGACAGCTGATCAACCTCAACCTCTGCCAGGCAGGAAGCAGAGCAAGGCCATGCGAGGCCTCCATGACCCATAAGAACACACACACACACACACACACACACACACACACACACACACACAAATAATGTGCTGTACTAATCACTTGGAGATTCAAAAGGCAATCAAATTGGAAATCCAGCTTTACTGTCAAGTCTCTATAGAAGATGAATTAGAGAAATGTCTTAACAATTCAAACAATTTACGGAACAAAAGATTCTGAATATAATCTTAATGTGCTGCCAGCAGATACTAATAAAAATATTAAAATAAAAGATTCTTAGGTTTTCTTTATTTATTTATGCCACATTAACGTAATTTACTGGTGAACAACAATGATCTAAAAATTGATGTCAGCCACACATTTGTACTGAAGTAGTATTGAAAGAGTTACATTTCCCTTGAACTTGAGCCACCTATTGAAAATTTAAAGTCCCTTTCAATTATTGAAATGGTATTTATCATAAATATTTGATTCACATTTTTTGAGAAAGAAGCCATTTTAAAAAATTGTAAAAGAAAGAGAACATGAAAGAATACAGAATAAAACAAATGTAAGATACAGGTATTAAGAAAGCACGTTCTATTTAAACAATTCTGATCTATTTTTTAAAAAAATGTTGAGTGTTATTAGTACATGTTTGCAGTATAGAATGATTACATTCACTGCAGGGGATTGGTACATGTACATAACACATTTCAATTCCCTTCTTCTCCCTTCCCTTCCCTCTTCTCCCTTCCCTTCCCTCTTCTATTTTTCCAGTATTAGATTCATCTCTCTTATAAGACTTCACAAAGTTAATTACCATATATACAGATTGAAAACAAGAATAATTCCAACACTCACTGTTCTTAGAGTATTTATCATGTACAATGCCTATAAAGATTATTTTATAGGTTTAATTTGAAATTATTTCTCCCTATTGTTTAATTTTTCCCGCTATGACATTTAACATAGTTATGGCATTTAACATAATTATGACTTCCAGATATTTTTATGGTTTAAAAATAGGGAGGATATTAGCTTTTCCCTGCTACAATGTTATGATTTTATTTATTTAAAGTGTCCAGGTTGAAGAAGCAACAATAAAGTTCAGAAGCCATAAGAAGACATACTTTTACATCAGATTTTATGGATCTGTGAAGTTGTTTAGTGACTACTACATAAAATGATATTCTAAATGTCATTCAGTATAATCACATTTGAAATACTATTAATTATAATTCAAGATATGAAAAACATTCATAATCTTCAAAACAACCCACACACCTTGTTATATTATTTTGAAAAACGACATTTCAGTTACTACTACGTGCTAATTACTCCCTATGGTTATGATCATTTTCATGCTGGAAGAAAGGAAACACAATGGACAAATGTATACTGAAACAACTATGATTAACTTTAAAACTCCTTCAAATCAGAGAACATCGATATTTTAATGAAATTTCATTTAAAAATGTTCACATCATGTAGTGTAAATGAAAATGTTTCTGTAAAATAGATACAATGTATCTATAATCATCTTACATTATAAAACAATTGATTTCAAATATAATATAATTTGTCCATGTTTTATTTTAACTTAAGCATCATTTAGATATAATTATTAGATTTTCACCTTCTTGAAATAAGTATAATGTGAAGAAATCTTTGACTATAGCATTTTTTAAACGATTTCCAAAGATTGGCAGTCTATAAATATAAACTATTATAATACCACAGCACACAGATCCTTAACTTAAATCCAGCTGAAATTAATTTTCTGTGTTCTGAACACTGTTTCTTACTAATGTGACTGAACTGTCAGAAGATCATGGATTGATAGCCTCCAGGAGGGAGCAAAAATATTACTACTCCTCTCCAGTCATGCTTTGGCACTAGTACCAGGTTGTTCCTTCAGGAAATTTTTTTTTCTAGGTGGTTCCCTAGCAACATAGGACACAGCAGCTCTAAAGGAGACATCAGCAAAACGTTCCTTCTTAGGAACTTTGATTGATATTACAGAGCCTATTGCCTGTGGGAGTAAGACTCCTAACTGTGGCTATGACCTTTACCATGTTTTTTGATTTTTCTTTTCAGTCATTACAGATGCTTTTCCAGAGTAGTAGCCTATGCCATTAGAATTCTAAGATGAGATTTTTCTCCCTGTGAGACAGAGAACGTAAGATGCAAATAAATAACAAAATGGAGAAATAAGTCCGCATTATTTCTTAAAAGAAATTGGCTCCATATAGAACACCTTTTTCTACCTTTAGAATATTTTGACATTCTTTCTTTATTTGCTAGAAAAATATAAAGATTACTTGAAAGACGAGTTGAAGTGTGATAATTTTAAAACTTAAGTTAAAGTATACAAACTTATGCAATATTCTCAACTTGTATCCTATTTTCCAGTTTTGCTGAATACTTTAGATGAACAACTTTTAAAACACATTTTAAGTGATTACAAGCTGTAATACTTTTGTGCAAAGTTGTCTTTTATTTTTTCAATAATCTGAATTTAGTAATTATTTCAATATAATCCAGATCTCTTTTTCTGATTACTTGAAAGTAAGACATTTAGTTCTATCTGTAAATTGTGCACAAATTATCTATATGTAGCAAGAATTTTTTAGTAACCAACACAACTCAACTTTTTTCTCTTTTACTTCACTACTTTAGTCAAAAATCAAAGTAAATGTCTCAACAATCTCCCAATGTGACAGATTTCTGGACATTAAAATATAAGTAGAATTAGGCCTGTGATTTCAGGGAAATTATTTGTTTTCTTATTTCTAGATAATAGAATGATTATTTTTGGCCCTGCTAGCTTTACCTTCAGTCGTTCTGAAATGAGGAAACTTTTGCATACAGTAAATGTTACCAAGTTATTTATTACATTTGCCAGGTGTCTGATTTCTCTTTTTAGCTATTTAGATAAGCAAAGGAAAATGAAAATTCTCTATAATGGTCATCTCTGCAATGATAAATTAATAAACATGCTTTCATAATTCAATCACTTTTCAAAATCCCCATCTACGAACGCATGAGGATTTGAGGGGTCATCTAGATAGACACCATAACAAAAGACAAAGATATTTAAAATCAAGGAGTATAAACACCCTGTAAATTCAAGAAAATGTTGTGTTTAGCCATATTCTGGTCAACATTCTGTGCTGTCATCCAGTCAGCTGATATAGATAAATTTCTTTTAACTTGCTAAATATGGAAATGATTTTTTTAACCTAGATCCTGGCTGTATTTTGGTCATCTAGGAAAAAATTCTCAAGCCAATATTATTGATGTCCTAGTCCACTTCAACAAAATATATAATACCTAGCCACCAGGTAATGATTTAGAGTGACTGTTAGTTCAAAAATTATTTATCCATTATCACATTGCAACCAGTGACTACATTAAATACTGAGATTCCCAAAAATAATAATAAATCATGTTCATTATAAGAACACATTATCAAGTAAAATGGCTATTAAAATGATAATAACAATGTGATATTATATTAAAATAATATAAATATTCATAAAATGATAGAAATATGGAAATTCAAGCTCATTCATTATCTTGAAAATTTACAAATCCACATAGTATTATTCATTCTAAAAGATTTAATAATAGCCAAGATAAAAATGAACGCAATAATTCAGAGACAAATTCTAAAATGAAGCTTTTGTGAAAATCAGCAAGATTTTAGGGAAATCACTTTTATAAATAATTTAAACAAATAAGATTATAAAAGAATACAAATACATTTAAACACTTTGATTTTTTTTTAAAAATAACTATTATCAAATACACACACATAAAAAATTAAAACCATTCAAAAAAAAAACGATGCAAGAGGAAAAAAACTACAATAATATTCAAATACAGTAGAACTCAACCAAAACAAAACTGAAAAGCACTTAAACATTTTTCCATATAACTTAAAAAAGCATCTCAAGCACCAACAAGACACCAGAGGATGTGATTTGTTTCAGAAAGATCCCCAAAACCAACATTGAACAAATAGTGGTCTGGAAAAAAACTCCAGTTAGTCAGCAGACTCCACATAAGCCAAGCTTCTCCCTAATCTAAATTTCGATATAGTCATATGACACGCGATGGAAACACAACTCGAGAAATATGTTATTAGGCCATTTCATCCGTGTGTATCCTTAATTACACTTTCAGTTTCTCACACTAGAGAAACTATTCGGTATTTACACATGTGTAATATTTATTTCACTTAAGGGTATGACCTCAATATGCATCCATTTAGCTATAAATGTCTCTAGTTTCTCATTCTTTATGGCTGAGTAGTACTCCATTTTATAAAAAAAAAAACACATTTTCTTTATCTAGTTTCCAGTTGAGGGGCACTTGGGCTGTTTCCAAGCTTTAGCTATTACAAACTGTGCTGCTATAAACATGGGTGCACATATATCGCTGTGGTATGACTTTTTTTTCCTTAAATTCTTTTATTGGTACATTTTAGGTATACTATACGTTTACATTTATCATTGGGTGCATGTGGCTGTACATAATGTATCTTGGTTCTTATTTTTTCCCCATTACCTGTATGCCCTTCACTCCCTCCACCCTTGCCTATTTACATAGACTTCGTTTCCATTTTTTTTCTTTTCTCATAATTTTTCCTTTCCTTTCCTTTCCCCTTCACCTCCCACCAATCCTAGCCCTTTGGACTTCTTCTTCCTATTTCAAATTATCCATTACTCATTTTAATCATTTTAATCCTTATTTACACTTTCAGTTTCTCACACTAGAGAAACTATTCAGTATTTACACACGTGTGTCCTATTTATTTCACTTGGAGTGAAGACTGGTGCAACCACTGTGGAAATCAGTATGGAGATGCCTCAAAGAACTAGGACTGGAAGTCCCATTTGACCCAGTTATTTCCCTGCTGAGTATCTTCCCAAAAGAATTAAAAGAATCATACCACAGCCATATATGTGCCCCCATGTTTATAGCAGTACACTTTGTAATAGCTAAAGCTTGGAAACAGCCCAAGTGCCCATCAGCTGGAAACTGGATAAAGAAGATGTGATTTTTTTAAAAAATAAAATAGAGTACTACTCAGCCATAAAGAATGAGAAACTAGAGATATTTGTAGCTAAATGGATGAATAAGAATAGTTTTTAAAAAATTAATATTATTTCAAATTGACAAATCAGACATAATTATATGCATTTATGGGCACAATAAGATGATTTGATATATGTGTACAAGTTGATTGATTATATTAAGCTAATTAACATGATCATTACTTCATTTATCATTTTTGGGGGTGAAATATTTAAAATATACTATTAGTTATTTTGAGATATATAAAATGTTATTATTAAATTCAGTCAACCTGCTGTGCAGTAGATGTCAAAATGTATTTCTCCTAACTGAAACTTTTTTCCCTTTGACTAACAGCCTCCGCTCCATGCCTTTAGTAACTATCATCTAATAATAATAATAATAACACTTAAAATTTGAAGAGATAATTTCAATGATATGACTATTAATACTTAATCTAGTTATATGTCTTATTTTTTTCCCATTAAGTTTATTGGTACATTTTCTGTATAGCATACAGTTACATTCATCATTGGGATCTTGTACCTTTACATGAGTATCTTGTATTATATTTTTCCCCTTCCCTGGCCCTCCCTTCACCCCCTCCACCCCTCCCTAATTTGCAAAGACTTTGTTTCCATTTTTTTCCTTTTCTCATATTTTTTCATTTCCCTTTTTTCCCGTCCCCTACCCCTCACAATTCCCCTGCTCTTTTAGACCTTTTTTCCTGTTACACAATACAAGTTATATATTTTTTTAAATTACAATATTAAGATCTAGGAGACATTACCACAGATTTTACAGAATTTAAAAGGATATAGAAAGCATATTACAAAA
>NW_004624789.1:8391056-8401081 GCF_000247695.1 Heterocephalus glaber | reverse complement strand
ATTTTAATTTAAATATTAAAATTAAATTAATGATAAAACTAAATCAATTAAATCCTGTTGGGATTTTTCATAGAACAGGAAGAGAAAAATATGAAAATGAGCAGAAGGGAATTTCATGCTTTATTAAGCCTTAAAACAAGTGTGCATTTTTACAAATCAAGCAAGTTGGCTTCTCTGGTATAGACTCAACACCTTTTTTGTTGAAGGGTGATTGGGACTACAATTTTTTATTCCTTATCTTTTTAAAACAATATAGCTTCTGTTTAAGCAAAAAAGTCAATGATTTTTCTGATTATTTCATTATCATTATAGACATTTTTGATGCCTGTTCCATTTATTGTTGGAATTCACTATCCTAGAGCATACTTAAATTTGAAGAAAATATATTCTAGCTTTCTTCTTATGCATATGTGAAACATGTTAATGTATGTTACCTAAATATTGACATTAATGTCAAGCTTCAGTCACACATAGTTGTAATCTCCTCATACCACACTCTTTTTCTGGCTTTCATTCTTTTCCTCCTAATGTTTTTACATATTTAGTAATGCTTTTTGGGTGTTCATCAAAATAAACTCTTCAGTTTAAGAACCTGATACAAGTAAGTCTATAATGTTCTATTAACCTAGAAAGGAAAAATGAACATTTCATTAAATTTAGATGCTAGTCTAAATGGAGATGCCAGGAAATTAGGGAAAATACTAATTAATTCTTTTAATCAACATTATTTAGTATTTCATATGGGGTAAAAACAAGGTGGGAAGTGCAAATAACTGGAATATATAATGTATTCTCCTTTCTCTTATATGTGTCACAGATAAGCAGTAATTTTTTAGGACATACATATATTTAAATATAGTTTCATTCATTTAACAGAAATAATTGATAAATGAAAGAAAAAAAATATGTGCAGAGCCTCAAGAAATAAGAAAAGGAGATATCATACAAGAAAAACAGTGGGATATTCAAACTTGTGTGGTTGAGTTATTTCACTTAACATAATTGTTTCAGGGTGGATCATTTTTCCTCAAAGGAGAAAAATATTTTGTAATTTATAGCTTTTCATTTTCTGAACTAGAGCTAAAGTACTAAGGCTACTTTTAAGTGAAAAATACAAAGGGCATGAAGTCATGGGATGGCAAAGAAGATAGAATTTGTTGTTTTTAAATTAATGTGGATATGAATGCTAGATGTTTCACTATTGCTGATCACATAAACCTGCAGTAACAGAAGCTAAGAATAACAGAGACTTCTGCCGTGTATTTACTGCTGGGTTGACTAATTTACTTATTTTCCTAAAATGAGAGTTAAAATTTTAAAGAAAGAGCTATAGCTGCACATAAAACCAAAAATGGAATCAATAGCTTGGGTAATTCTAGCTAGATAAGTAAGTTCTATTATTTTATTATATAATTTGAATATAGTATCTTTTCGAACTACTTATGTTCATCTAGTGAAATTATTTCAAACTTAAAGATTCCAAGTTCTCAGTCCTATTAAAGTCAAACACATTGAGTCAGAGCTACTAAATCTTCAGGTAATAATTTATTTGTATATTTTGGGAAGACCTTACGATATACATGACCAAATATCATGAATGTAATAAGCAGTAGCAGTTTTGTCTTTTTCATCTTGAAAACTAATGTTAGAGCCTATAAAATACTTTTTTCCCTTTCATACAATAATAAACAGTGTCTAGGCTTGTACATGGAATGTTAGGTATTATTTACAATTAAAATGCTCCAATCAAAGAGAAGTAATAATTCCATAAGTTCTATTGTATATAACAAAGTATACATGAAAACTTTCATAAGTTCCATCAGAAAGTGCATACTTGGAACAGAAACTTTTAAAAATTTCTCATCATTATTTATTAAGACTGGAAATATTTTCCTCCCCCACTGATATCCTCTATGAGTTTAGTATTCTTTTCTCTTGGTAATTCCTTTTTATTTATTGATAGATGTCATCTAGACAGAATGTCTGTCTCATAATAAAGAGATATTGCAAGCAAAAGAGAATATGACAGAACCTAAAATATTTACAGTATTCTTTGATTGCTTTGCAATATTTTTGAGTGATATATGTTTTGGCATTTTAGGTTACTCTGACACTGGTTAACACATTAGGTATCTAGAACATGGCATTTTTGCATAATGATGCTATTGTATGAACTCTACAAAAGGCAAAATAGGTAGATCAACGTGTATTATGAATTACAATCATAAATCATTCTTTTTAACCCAACCTTAATGGAGTGATAACTCTCAGGGAAGACTTTTCAGGTCTTTACACTTAAGTGTTTTTTGTTTTTGGTTGTTTTTTGGTAATTCATTACTAACTGAAAGTTTCTGTGTATTCATTTGGGAATTGAAAAGAACAACTCAAGGGGTAAACAGTTAGCCTTAGTATGGATGGATAATTATCATAGCTGAAAAGAGAGGAGGAAACCCTTGCACTCCCCTTGGTTTTAATGGAATGGCTGAGTGATAGGAATGCACATTGTCTCAATAACATAAATGCTGCCCTATACTCATTGACCTCAATCTGAACACTCATTTTCAGAGAAGATGTTGATTATACCTGTAGTTATATTCAAAGTTTATTAGTTGAAACACCATTAACTGCCTTTAGATGTACTGCTTAGCTTTCTAATGGAACACATTTTAAAATCGTTATGTGTTCTTTATTAATGGGAACAGTCATCCAGTTATTTTCTCCAATCAAGATCAATCAATATCTTTTCACCTAAGAAAGTAAAACAAGATTGGTTTCTTGCATATTTCAAGTTTTATTATAGTGTATGTATGATTGTGTGTGCGTATTGAGATTACATTAAAATCTATAAATTATATGATTATAGAAAATATTTATCTTAATTATTTTCTCATTGCTTGGACAAAATATCTGACAGGCACAACTTAAAATAGGAGAGATTTATTTTAGCTTACAGTTTGTAGTTGTTTCAGTTCCTAGTTGCTGGTTCCAAGACAGGACAGCATAGCAAAGAGGCATGGCCGAGGAAGAATAGTACATGGCATGACAAACAGTGAGGTTCCTTTACTTTCTCTCTTTTTATTCATTCAGGCTACAAACCTATTGATTGTACAACCCACACCCAGGGAGGGCTATCCCTTTTCTGTAAATCTATCATTCACACCCAGAACTACGTAAACTAATCAATGGGCTAATCCAGTACTACGTCAATGATCCAATCACTTCCCAAAGCCCCACTTATGAGTGAGCACATGATGCTTTGAGGGGACGTCTAGATATAAACCACAATGATATTGTATATGTGAAGGGACATGTCTAAATATAGTAAGAAAAACAATACTTATATTTGAAAATTTCTTTTATTTAGATTATTTACTTACCCTCAAATTTTTAGTTTGAGAATTAGTGTACCTATAAAATATTGAAGAAATGCTGTATTAAACATTAAAATATCCCTCACATATATTCACTACTTAAAAATTTGACATATTTTTGAATTTAATTTCTATATCATATTTTTCAAATTAAAAAAAGTTTGAAAATAATTTGCAGGCTTCAATACAGTTCATGGTTAAATTTTTTACAATACATTTTTCCACTAGTCCAGGACCATGATCATTCCCAAGAAATTTAACATCATAAACATATATATTTATATATATTTAATATATTTATTTATTATATATCTTTTATTACCTTTTTTGTTCTTAATGACTTAGGTAGAACATCCATTACAATGATGAAAAGTAATGGTCAGAGAGCACTATTTCCTTATTCCCCATAATAGTGGGAATTGTTAGATTTTCACCAAAAAAGAGTTTTTCTTTTTATTTTCTTAATATGTGTTTTACTTACATCATTATTACATTCGCAGTAGGGAGTTGGTATATATACACAAAATATTTTAACTATTTTTATTGAATTCCTTTCCCTCTCATTCTTCCTCTTTCATTCCATTCCTTGGTAGGGATCATTTTTGCAAAAGATCTATCTCATTTCCATATCATATATTTTTTATTTAGCTCTTCAATTTATTAATAGTTTGTGCTTCTCATGTGAGAGAAGCCATGTGACATTTAGGCTTATTTATTTCACTCAACACAGCACCCCAAGGTGAATTAATTTTTCTCTAAATGACTAAAATTCATACTTCTTTAAGGGAAAATGTATAAATATCAAATTTTCTTTATCTTTTTATATGCTAATGGACATATAGGGCTTTTCCAAGATTTAACTATTATGACTTGTGCTGCTATAAACATAGATACTGATTTCTATAATGGTTGTACTAGTTTGTATTCTTACTGACAATGTCAAAGGGTTCTTTTATTCCCCATAGACTCACGAGCATTTGTTTTTATTTGATTTCTTGAAGATAGCTATTCTTTCTGGAGTAAGATGGAATGTCAGCATTTTTCTAATTTGTATTTCTCTAATGGCAAGAGATGCTGAACATTTCATTTATATAATGGTCATTTGTAATTCTTCTGAGAAATGTCATTTCAGTTGCACATTTTTAATTGGGTCTTTTATTTTGAAGGTCTAATATTTTTGTGTTGTTTTATTCCAGATGTCATTCCTCTGCCCAAGAAATAACTGCTAAACATTTTTACCTTGGTTTAGGCTGTCTCTTCACTCTGTTGAGTGTTTCTTTGCTGTTATAAACTTTTTAAATTGATATGGTCCCATTTGTTGATTCTTGATGCTATTTCTTGTGTATTTGGCTTATTTTTTGCAAAGTCCTTCCTTACACCTATGATTTGAACAGATTTACCCATTTTATCTTCCAGCAGACTCTTTCTTCTTTAATCTTAGATCTTTTTAATATTTAGATCTTAGTTTAATACATGGTTACAGATATAAGTCTAGCTTTAACCTTCTGTAGTTGGAGAGCCAGTTTTTCCAGCACCATTTTTTAAGAGGCTATCTTTCTTTCAGTATATGTTTTAGGACCCTTTGTCAAAGATCAGATGACTGAATGTGTCTGGGGTTGTTTCTGCATCCTCTATTCAGTTCCATTGTTTCATGTCTATTTTTGTACTAATACTATGCAGTTTTTGTGACTGGGGCTTTATAATATAACTTGCAATCTGGAATAATGGTGTCTCCTGTTTTGCTCTTATTGCTCAGAAGTGTTTTTGCTATTCTACTTTTATTCTGATTCCATATGAAATTTAGAACTGTTTTCTCTAGTTTTATGGAAAGTAATGAGATTTGGTTAAATTTATGTATCAGTTATAGGAGTATGTCTATTTTGACAAAATTGTTCTGCCTATCCAGGTTATCTTTCCATTTTATCATGTCCTTTTGTTCAATCTCCTTTTCAAGAATTCTGCAGTTTTTGTTGTAGAGGTCTTTCACTTCTTTTGCTAGGGTAATTTATATCTATTTTATTTCTGTTGATGCTATTGTGAATGGTAATATTTCCTTAAATTTTTCCCCAGTGAGTTCTCTATTGGAGTACAGGAACACTATTGATTTTTGTTTGTTGATTTTATGTCCTATTACATTGCTGAACTTATTTAACAATTCAAGGAATATTTTGATGGAATTTTTTGTTTTTTCTATGTGATATTGACAGTAGGCTTATTTTAAATGTCTCTTATCATACTGAGACAAGGACCTTTGCTTGTATTTTTCAGGGTGTTTCTCATCAATGGATATTGGATTTTGTTAAAAGTTTTTGTGCATCCTTGGAAATTATTGTGACTTTTGCTCTAGTTTCTGTTTACACAGTCAATTATACATACTGATTTGCATGTGTTGAACTTTTCCTGCACCTATGTGATGAATCCTACTTGATCAAAAGGTATGTTTTTTGTATGACTTTTTGCATTCTGTTTGCCAGTATGTTGTTGATGAATTTTGTGTTTATGTTCATTGAAGAGATTGGCCTGTAGTTTTCTTTCTTAGTTGGGTCCTTGTCTACTTTTGGAATGGTAATGCTTCTAGGAATGATATTGAGGGTACTCCTCTTTCAAATTTCTTAAAGTGTTTGAGGGGTATTAGTGTTAAATCTTCCCTAAAGTTGTAGAATTCAGTGGTACTGATGTTTTCTTAGCTGGTAGGTTTTAAAAATTATTACTGCTTCAATTTCTTTGCTTGTTATTGGATGATTCAGGCTTTGTATATCTTCTTAGTTCAGTTTTGTTAATTTATATTGAATAATTTATCCATTTTTTTCAGGATTCTCTTATTGGAGTACAGTTTTTTAAAGTAGTTTTTAATAATATTCTGGGTTTTGACAGTGTCTGTTGTGATTTTGCCTTTTTCATTTCTAAGTGCATTGATGTGAGTCTTTTTCTTTTTTTTTGGTAAGATTGGCTAAGGGTTTATTTATTTTGTTTATTTTTCAAAGAAGCAGGTCTTTGATTTATTACTTCTTTGTATTTTTTTTTCAATTTCATTTTTCTGTTCTGATCTTTATAATTTCATTCATGCTCTGTTTTTTGATATGAATTATTCTTGTTTTTCTAAGACCTTGAGGTACAACATTAAGTTATTTATTTAGACTTGTTTTGTTTTTCTGATGTGGGGATTCACAAATATAAACTTTCCTCTTAGGACTGCTTTCACTGTGCTTCATGTGTCCTGCTATGTGGAATAGGTACTATTTGATTCTTGATACTGTCTAATTACTTCTTTGATTTCTTCTCTGATGCATTGATTATTGGTATTCTTGGCTTCATTTGAGGATGCCCTTGAGAATGTTTGTAGTGCTGGTTTGGTGGTCATGGATTTCTTTATGATGGGAAATACTATTTTCTTCATCAATTTTGAAAGGTAGTTATGCAGCATTTATCAATATAGGTTGAAAGAGTTTTATTTTAGGTGAGGAGGGTTTTGTAATGCTTTATTCCAAGCTCTTCCGGCCTTTAAGTTGTGTGTTGTGAAATTTGCTGATATTATAATGGATTTCTAATGTATTTGTTGCTTTTCTGTAAAAGTTTTTAAGATTCTGTCCATGTGTTGAACTTCTGTGACTTTTGACCATTATGTGTTGTGGAGAGGTTCTTTTCTGATTATGGCTACATTGGACTCTATGTGCTTTGCTTTTCTGCATGTTAAGTTCCTTCCATATATTTAGAAAATTTTCTGCTATTATTTCTGTGAACAGCTTTTTTATGCTACTTGTGCTGTCTTCTGATTTTAGTCTAAATACAATTAATCTTACATTGGTCTCCTTTGCATTATATAGCAGCTCTTCTATCCATTTTCCAATTTTTTGTTATTTTTAAGGTATCTCTGATTATAAGGCCACCTGCATTAGTCCTATCTTCTAGTTCTAACATTGTGCTCTTACACTGGTCACTTCTGCTGCCTTAAAAAAAGAATCTTTTATCTCTTTAATTCTTTTTTAGTGCCTTTACATGGGCTTAAATTTTTTGTGAAACTATTCATGTTTTTTGTATCTCTTTTTTAGCTCAGTAGATTTTGTTAGTGTCTACTGTAAGCTCACTGTTTCAGTATTTCTTTTATCTGTTACATCATCTTTGGGCTCACCAAGCACCTTATTGACATGTCTTTCTGGATTTCTCTTCTATTATTTTGTATAATTTATTTGTTTGGCTTTTATTTCATTTCTGTTGATATCTCATGGATATGACTAACCTTTGGGGGAGTTGGAAGTCTTTGGAGGAAATTTTAGCCTTGTATTTTTATGTTTCTATTCTATGTGTATGTGAATATGTGTGTGTGTGTTTGCTGACCTTTAGAGCTTGATTCTAGTGAAAAGATTTTGTTGTTTGTATGGAAATTTATTAGTTACTGTCTGCTTTTCACTGGTGCACTGTGCACTGTGGATATGGATAGCGTTAGACTTTTGCTTTTCCCCAGAGTTTGACCATTAAACTGGGAGGAGAAGATGCAATGAAATTGATCCAGCATCCATTTCTTCACAAATGTACCACAGTATTGCTTATGGAAAACACAAATGAGTTATTAGAATGAAGAGATGCTGCCACTGTATCATCCTTAACTATAAAAAAGAGGTCTGTAATTATAATTTAGACACAAACACAAAGTACTCACATACAATAAATACATGCTAAATGCAACAACCTCACCACCATTAACAATAAAAATAAATCAGACAGTAATATACATTTATTTAAATATCTAAAGATTAATAAGGCTTAATAGTAATGCTAGTAAAGATGGACTGAGTGGGGAACAAGAGAATGAAAGATGTCAAATTTGATAAAGAAAATATAAAAAGAAGAAAAGAGAAATAAAGGATCTTATTAGGTAGTAACCAAAAATTAATAAAGTAACAGAAGAGAAGAGACAAGAGAAGGCAAAATGAAAAAAAACAAGTCCAAATAAAAAAAAAAGTTAAAAGAAGAAAAAGAAAACATAAAAGAAAAAAAATCACAGTCCCCCCCAATCTAATGAAGACAGAAAGAAAAAAAAAAGAAGAGTGAAAACAATGAATTCAAAATATTTTCTCTGTACTTTTGAATGAGTGGTTTCTTTACAGGGTTCACAGTTTTAGAAATCCATTGGATATGGGCAATGAAGAGTGTGTCACAGCTAGATCTATCTTATTTCCACACTCACACTTTTGTGCAAGAATGGTGGATCCTGGCCTGCCTCTCCAGCTGGATGTGCTCCATCTATGATTTCCACCCTAGGGCTGTACTAATTCTAGCAACTCCAGTTTCCTTTCCTTTGTGTGGGCAAAGACGTGGCTTTCTCTGCCTAGCTTTAATGCCTGTGGATGTGAGGTGCTTCCCCTGTTCCACTGGCCCCAGGCTGTGGCAAACAGTCAAGCTGAGTTACATCTGTACTCATGTTTAATTTGATGGGAAAAACAAACAGACCACTGAGTTTTGTAGTAGATGAGATGTATTTAGGTGGGCAGGTGTCCAAGAAGACTCCTAGACTTAATGCCAGCACTTTCAGCCCTAGCCCCCTCTAAAAGCCATTAAAAACTGTCTTGGATTTTCACCATGAGAACAGGACACTGGTATCATTTCTCCCTGATATAAAACTTCTCAAGGACTCTATGTCTAGCCTGCGACCTCTCGGCAAGTGTCTCTTGTGGCTATGTATCAGCCGGTCACTGTGGCAGGGTGACCAGAAACTTAGAAGTATAGTTGTTGTGTAGGTCAGTCTTAAAAACTTACCCTTTCCCAAAGTGGTTTCTCATTAAATCCTCTCAAATATGATGGATGCTGCACTGGATTTGTTCTTCAACTTTAGCCTGACCTGAGGAAGTAGTTACCTTCAGGATATAATCCCCTGCTCTTTTGTAGTTTAAAATAGCTATGTGTTTTTCTGCTATTCCATTCCATTGTTTCTCCCCAGAGCTGTCAACTTTCTCTGGTCTTCATTATATTTGGTAGACAGATGCCCCACCCCTATAGCTAGGGTCAGATTTCTAAACTGCTTTGTATTTTTCTCTGTATTGTGCTCTGTTTCTCCAGCTTTTCTGTACTTCCTAGTTTTCCTATCTACTCCCTCCTGATTCTTGGAAATCTACATATTTTTTTTCCCTCTTTGAGATATGGTTTTTCAGGTTTCTCAATGCCAGGCCCAGAGAGATTGTGCTTTGCTATAGATTTTTATTCCACCATTTTAAATATCTTTGGCTATTTTTAATCAAGTTGAGTAAAGTTCCTTACATTCCTGGCAGATTGAGAGATTTTGGCAAAACAAGGAGTATTGTATTTTGCCAGAGACTTTTTCTGTGTCTATTGA
Source organism: Heterocephalus glaber (assembly GCF_000247695.1). The sequence goes on along the minus strand of NW_004624789.1, from coordinate 8,391,382 downwards.
TACAGTTTTCTTTTTCTTTAATCTGTCATTGTCAGAGTTATTATTAGATTTGCAAATATTAATCTGTCTCACATATCTGTAATAAATCCTACTTTATCATGGTATGTAAATGTTTTATTCAGTGTAGGATGAAATTTGCTAATTTTTTTCTTAAATTCTTTAATCGGTACATTTTAGGTATACAACACATTTACATTTCTCATTGGGAATTGTACCTTTACATGATACATCTTGGTTCTTATTTTTTCCCTATTCCTAGCCCTCATTTCACCCCCTCCATCCTTCCCTATTTACAAAGACTTTATTTCCATTTTTTCCATTTCTCA
>NW_004624789.1:8351923-8386747 GCF_000247695.1 Heterocephalus glaber | reverse complement strand
TATGTCAATTTTTTTTTACCCTGCTTGGGAAGTTTTCTGTCATTACTTTTGTGAAGAGTTTTTGATGTCATCTCCACTCTCTCCTGTTTCTTCATTGACTCCAGTCAGTCTTATGTTATTCTTCTTTGCATTGTTTTGCAGTTGGTGAATTGATTTCTAGTGTTCCCTTATAATTTTGAAGAAATTTTTCTTTTCCTGATCACTAATTGCAATCTTATCATCTGTGTCTGAAATTCTGTCCTCACATTGGCTCATTCTGCTGTGTAGACTTTCAGTGGAGTTTTTCATCTCCTGAAAATCTATTTGCATCTGATTTATGGATTCCATTTGTTTCCTATGTTGAGATTCCATCATGTTCCTCAGCTCCTCTCTAGATTTATTAATCATGTCTTGCACTAGGAGCACAATTTCTGTTATCTGAGAAATTATTTCTGATTTCATTTTTTCCAGATCCCCTTTTGTTGCCAATTCAGTGGGTCCAGGTAATTGAGTATCAGAGTGTTCCATCTCATTCATTTTGGGGTTGCTGTAGGTGATCTGGAAGTCTGGTTTTGAGACTTATTTACGTGTTTTCTCATTTCGACTGATGGGGCTGGTGGGGTGCTGTTTATGCCCACGTGGCTTAGCTCCTCTGAGCTGGGAGAGGTGGGACTAGGGCCAAGAGTGGCGGGATGGTGGCCTGGAAGCCCCTTTCTCTGTGCTGGCAATGGCGGAAGGGATGGTGGCTGGGAAGCTCCTTCCTCTGGGCCAGGAGCAGTGGGACAGATAGTGGCCCAAAAGCGCTTTCCTCTGGGCTGGTGGAATTTGCTAATTTTTGAGGATTTTGGTGTCCATTTTTTGTGCCTATGAGAGATATTAGTTATAGATTTCTTACAATATTTCTGTTTGTCTTTATTATTGTCTGCATGTATTTTATAAGCCATATAATAAAAATAAAGATTCAATATAGACATTGTACTCTCCTGACATTATATTTTTATTTGATGCTTTGCTTTTGGAGCCTTTTTAATTACAAATAGGATTAACCAAAAAAAAAAAGATCTCTCCCATGAACAAGTCTTTATATGCATCCAAAGGAAGAAAAGAACTCATTCTGCCAAACCTCCTTCATTATTTAGATCTTTCATTTTGGATATTTCCTTGACCTAATCCCCCTTGGCCATGCCTTAAAAAAAAGTAGGTGTGGTCCTTATACTCTACTGTTGAAATTGTTCAAACTTGCCAATTATAAACATGCGTAGGTGTTCACTCTGTTTTGGTCCTTCCTTACCACAGAAACTGTAATAAATGCTTTCCAATAGGACCCTTCTAACCTTCTTCATCTTAAGGTCACTATCAATGTTTTATTGTATTGTTCTTCATGGTCTGATATGATTCTTTCCTTTGGGAACTGTGAGTAATAAATGGTATTTTCAATGGCAATTATTTCATAATTTGTCTCCTTCTAGCTGAATAATTATAAATTTTGCACTATATAGCAGACCTATTTTCAATAGATGAATCAAGACATCCCATTATCACTTCATTATTTCACTCTGTTAGATCCATCCACTGATTGGTGTGGCTTATGGAAACATCACAAAGAAGTATATGTACAAGAAGCTCTATAGGCTGTATGCAGTAATGTGTGCAATACTCTCAGTATTCAAACAGGGCAGGGGGAAGCAGAGGGATCTCTTCCATTTCAAGGCCAGCTACTGCTACACAGTGAGATCAAGTCCAGTTTTCAGTGAGTGGAGACCTCATCTCAAACCAAAAACAAACAAAAAAAAGAAAGTTGTAAAATTAAATGTTGGATATAAGCTAAAAGAAAGATACACTTTCTGGAGTTGGGAAGGTTTGAGAATAGAAAGAGATTCTAATTAAAAAGTCTAAAAACCATGTATGTCAAAAATGCAAGGTAGCTGAGAAAAAGGTCTATCACCTTTGAATCAAAGTGGGAAATTAATTTTTAAAATTAATAGCTATTTTTCTTTATAAATGCTCTGGTAAAAACAATTTAAAAGTGAAAATTCTAGTCTATATGAAGTTCGATGTAAAGCTTAAGCCTTTTTTTTGGTATTAATTCACAAAAATTGGAATATTGCCAGAAAATAATACAGCATAAGTTCAATTGGTTCTGCAGGCTGAGAATAGCTTGATGGTTAATAAAGGAAAATCAAGTTAATTAATATTAAAACAAATCCTTGAACACAAGCACTTTGAATTGAAGAAGCAAGGCTATTCACAATGGATGTTAAAAAAGATCTTAGTTATGAAATTTTTCCCGTGACCAAAATTACATTTTGAAGGACAAGTTGATTTTGAAGCAAGGAGCAACAGCAAAAGCAGAATGCAAGCATAGTATATGAACAGCTCTTAAGATCAATTTCAAGAGACTCTAAAAAGGAAATTATTCATTTTGGTCATTTAATACCCCAAAATATTGCCAGTTAGTGACAGGTTCAATAGGGCACCATATATTGAGATTGCCTAAATTATGGCAGAATTACTGGTGTGCTCTCAAGTATATTTTCAATGAGTATTAGAATTTTTCAACCAAAAGACAACTATCCCTGTTTAAAAAATATTTTGAAAATACAACAATTTTTGCATTGTAATATTTTATATATTCCTATATTACTATTGAGATTTCTCTAAAAATAAAGATAATTTTCTCCCTTGATGAATAGTAACATCAGTTTTCTATGTTTTAGTTGCCCAATATTTTTAGTAGAATACTTAAATACTCTTTAAAGAAGAATAAATTGTTTGTATTGGTTTTTGGTGTTGAATAAATATATTACTCAAAGCTAATTTTAATTAGCTAATTCTAACATTAATAATACACAATAATATTTACTCTGTGGTTCCACAGAGAAATTTATAATATATTTTAAAGTTTAATTTATTTTTAATTTATAATTATTATAGATGTATTTTGCATAATGAAAATCTACAGAGATATTAGGTACAGAGGAAAAGGATAAAATTTTGGCCTGAAGCTCTATTTTTTTAATGACACTTCCAGAATTCACTAATAGATTTTAGAAAGCATTAGCTATCTATTTTAGTTTTCTATACTTCTAAATAAGAATTATTTTCTGCTCTTCTACATAAGCATCTATTTCTTAAGGTTATTACTAGGTTTAAATTCAAAATAAAATGCAGAACATGCATTTGAATTCCATTACAGCTTGGCTCTTTCTACTACCTCTGCTCAGAACATAGTAGCTCAATTTCCAATGTTAATACCTATGTTTTTATTTAAGGAGTTACGATGGCAATATGGGTCTATCCTACTTCCTGTGTGACAGGCTGGATGTGCTATGAATAAATAGGAGCAACCTTTCACTTTGATCACAGAATTGGGAATTTAAAGATCCCAGAACTCTCACTCTTTTGTGGATTTTTTTTACTTGTTATACCTGGAAACTAGAGGAAATAATCTTGAGTTAACGTTGAAATCATACTTACTAGACATCTATGTCTCCCCACTCTTCCCCACTATTTTCTCACTCATGTGAATACACTTACATTTTCATCTTAATGTTTTAATCCAAAAGAACTCATTCTGATACAGTCACTTTCTAAACTCGGTCCTAGAAAACACAATGTAAGAATAAAATTTTGAAATAGCAACAGAAAAATCATCCCTGTGTGTAAGTAGGAAGTTGAAAATTCTCAGCATGTTCTAGGGTCAAAATTTCTAAAATTTCCATAGATAATGGACTGAGATGGGATACAATAATAAGGGATATATTGGCTTATGCATCACCATTAGTTTTGAGATACACAGAACTTATAATTTGAAGGATGATGGAAGTGTTTGTTCAATATAGTACAAAAACTAAAGAAAGGGAATTGCAGGCTCAAATTAGCCAACTACCAATTTATGACCTGATTTGAAAGCTGGTAGGCATCTATAGAGGCTTGGGAAAAAAGATAGTCTTTTGTGGTTAGAGACAAATTAGCTTGAAATTTAAAAAATAGGACTTGATTTCAAGAATAACTTAGTTACAAAGGAAAATAAAATAAATACTATTATTTTGTGTGAGATTTAAATTTTATGTATGTTCCCCTATTGGGTCTACCTTTCTGGGTTTTCATGGAGGATGCAGATTATTTATTAAAGCAATATAGACTTGTCTATTGTGAAGTAAGGAAAGGAAAATAATTCAGATATTAGTAATAGTTCACTGCAGAATGGGAGATTTTTAAACAGTTGAAATGTCTATTATAAAGAGCAATGATCAGGAGAGGTTACAAAATAACAATAACCAAATAACAGTGAACATATTCTTCATGAAGGGAAGCATACTTATAACTTGAACAAGTAGCACTGACCCAAAGAGTTTATGACTCTAACTATGTATTGGTCAGCTTTGCATTACTAAAGACAATACCAGAGGCAGATAAATTTATCAAGAAGAAAGGATTATTTAGCTCAGAGTTTTCAACATTTGAAGTGCAAACAGGGTATCACAGTTTCAGCAAGGGCTGGCCCTTGGCTATGTCAGTTCATGATGAATAGTAGATGGCGGTGGTGTAAGTAGATGTTTGAGCAAGTGTCACATTTGGGCCAGGAACAGAGAGAGGTAGGTCGCCCCACACTTGCTTTTTTAAAATCACATTGTCACAGAAGGGACTAAAGGGATTGCATGAAAACTACCAAGGGGTAACTTGCACCACAGCATGCCAACAATGATCTAGGGACCTCACATTAGTGCCCATCTTCTAATGAGTCTACTACTTCTTTCCACAGTTTGATAGGACATAATACTTCAAAGATAGTAAAAATCATTGTCAGCACTGGAATGGATTTGCCTTATCTGACCAGCAATAATCAATATTTTGTAAAAATTGTTTTCTTATTTAAATTTATTACAAAACATGTATGCAACAATGACTGTTTTTGCTCTTTCTTCTCCCACAAAAGAGAACTAATAGAAATCACCAGTATTATTTTCAATATTAGAGATTTACAAGAAGAAAATAATAGATCTCATTTGATTTTTTTAACTTCATTGAATAAAACTATATTTCCAATCACCCAAGTACTTATTGTTCTACTAGAATGCTTCCATAATAAAAATTATCTGTTGGTAAAAGGAGTACCCTAGTGTACTAAGAAGTAGAAATTTTATTTTTTCAAAATATTACTAAGTATAATCCATACATGTGATATTATATTGAAGATATTAACACAGGATCATCGCTTCTACCAGCTTAACAAACATTTTTTTTTCTTTCCAGAAAGATAAACACAAACTTCATACTGTGTGATACAATAAAGAAATAGAAAGTGTTTAGATTTTGCTTTAAGAATCTGGTAATAAAGATCTAGAATATTATAAACAAAGAAATAAGTTGAATATTATAATACACATTGTTCTTGTGCTAAGTTGCAGAAATAATACTATTTTAATGATATTAAGAAATTGATACAAAAATATGATTGCTTTGGCTTTACAAAGTTCATGTTTAAAGTTTATGGAGATGGTGGGAAACAGCAAAGAATACTATATACAGAGAAAAATATTATTTGGGCACTAAAGGAGAGGCAGAGATCACATTTTATATATCTTCTCAAGAATAAGATTCAAGAAACAAGAAAGATAACTCAAGATATTGAGGCACTTAGATGAATTATGAAGTAAGTGTGATATCTTCTTGTAAGGATAGTAAAATGAGGGCAAATCAGAGAGGAAAAAAGCCAGCATGTATAAATATTTAGCAGAGAGAAATAAAATGGAGATAGAGTAAGAGTGATAGCAAATAGCCTAGGTTAGCTGTATGATTAATAACCAGAGTAGGAAGAGTAATTAATAAAATCAGTTGTGGCCAAAATTTGGAAGAAATTGCCTATTAGAGTGAAATCTATGTGTTCTCTTTGTCAAGAGGAGAAACTTTTGGTTTGGGGGAGGAAATGTATGCAAGTTTTTCTTCTATATGTTTCACTCATATGGCATGTCCCACATATCTGCTTTCTAAGTTGGTGGCATAGCAGTTATAATTCCACAAGTTAAAATTTTGAAATATTTTTCTTCTCCTTTACATATAGTTGTAATAATTCACAGAAGTTTGAGCATTTTATATTTAAATTTTTGTCACCTTTTAAAAATCAGATTGGAGTGTTGTTTGGACCAGTTACTGTCTAATTCTTTGCTTTTTTGTGTTTTCTTTTTTCACCTGACCTAATTAAATTTTTAGTTATCCTCATGAAATAATAAAATAAAGCTGATAAGCCTCTAAGTACTGTAATTGTCATTTTTAAATATAACAAATAAAAGCTCTCTGCACTAAGACTTTCAGTTTTCTTCTCACCCTACATTATATTCATATTATTCACTACTTTATTCAATGTAACTTATATGTGATTTTTTTCTCCAATAAGAATCTCCAATAAGAATATATATATTCTTAAGGTCCTGAGTTTGATCCCTGGCACCAAAAAATATATATATATATGTATATATATATATATATGTATATATATGTATATATATATATACACATACACACACATACACACACATATATACATACATATATATTCTTATATATTTTCTCCAATAAAAATATATATATATTCCCAAATATATATTATCCCCCAAATAAGAAACTAGGCAGTAGGATGATTAGGTGAAAATGATTAATGTTTATTATGAAAAAAAGAGGGAATCACATTATCAGTGATTTTTCTGTAAAAAAACCAATTCTGATATCTTGGTATATAGTTTGTGGAATGTTTTTACAAAATGTTTAATTTCAGCCTCCAATTTATTTTCATACTTGTCTTTTTAAAACAGAAATTTGATAATGTTATTCATTATTTAGAAATATTTAGTACTTCCTTATAGCCAAGGATGCAGTCCTATTTCCTTTAACCTGGCATAGTCTCCTTTACAATCTGACTACCCGGAAATGGTATTAGCCTCAGTTTTCACACTTCCTAAGCCATGAGATCACATTGCTTCCATCTTGGGCACTTTTAGCTCCCTGGAACAGGCTGCTTTGTTTTATACCCCTGTGGTATTACACACACTATCTTGGGTACCCTCTACTTTTCAACCCGGAGAGAAATCTTAGGCTTTGTTTAAAGTTATGCTACATCCCATGTTGTGAGACCCTCTGGATTCCCTGTGAATTACATGTCATTTTTCCTTCATTGCCATCCAAGAGTTTTGAATAAGATTTGTATTACAATTTATTCAATTAAATTTGATGTAATTGTCTTTGTTTCCATAAAATATTCTCTCTTGAAATAAGGCTTCATATTTGTCATTTTTGCTTCATCAATATAGTAAAGTTACTACTTCATGATTAATGTTGATAAACTAATTCATATAATAAACTGATTTGCATAAGATAGGTCTCATGTATAGCATTCTGAATGCAGAAGAACTTTTTTCTAAAGTTTTTTTCAAACCACTGACCCTGCTTAGAAGTAGTCTCTCAATGATTTTGTCTTGTTAATTCTATTTGTACCTTAAGGTTTAGACCAAATATTACAACTACTTTGGGGTTTTTCCTTAAAGTATGAATTTAGATGTACTTCATTTGAGCACCCATGATATATGTATATGTCTTCACCAAAATATTTATTATACATAATTAATTGCCATTCTTTCCATTAATTATAATATATTTTGAGATATGGGTCTTGTCTTATTCATGTTTTTGTTTCCAGAGTCAATTATCATACCAGCTTCATAATAATAGAAGAGCCCTAAGTAATCTATCCTGTGTGTAACTTCCTTCTATAGTACTTAGAATGCCTCTTTCCCATAACTCCATATGTAAAAGTAAAACCTAGGTAAACACTTGTTTAGGTGACTTTCATAATACAAACTTCTAGCTTCTTAGTATATTTTAAATAGTTACAGGAGCAAAGTCCATTTTTGTGGTGACTAGGGGTTATAAAATTTGAGGGTCATCTTTAACAAAACAAGTTAATAACTACAAAATACAAGCTACAATTCATTTTGACTTTTTTCCACCCTTTTCTCCATTCAAGAGGATGTAATATTGGCTTTGATAACATCTTTGACATTCATAACCAGTCTTACCAATTTTGAAAATATGATTTTGGGGAAACATAAGAGTTATCTGGTGGGGGAAAAAACACAAATTATCTCATTGTTTTGGTAATCTTTTCCCTAATGTTACCTAGAATGCTGATATGCACTGTGTATTTATTAATTAATGTATTTCTTAAGATCTTATTGTGTGGACATCCTTAATATAAAATGCATTTTTTAAGTCTTTGGGATTTAAGAGTTTTAAAAATTTGCCTTAGCTGAAGGAAGGAATGTAGAAAAATTGTTTTAATTCATTGATATAGATGTGCATGTAAATATGGTTATTGAATTGATAGTAGAAAAAATATACAATTTTAATTGTAATGAGAGGATACTTGAAAATTTCAAAACAGACTTCACTGAAGAAATATTTAAACTGAGCTTCATGAAAAACATGACTTTTAATGCATGTGAGTTTATTTGTATATTTGTACAAAAAAAGGAGCATTTATCAAAAAGACTTAGTAGGAAGATATGTATAGTTTGCAATTGCTGGGATACAGGAAGTGAAAATTCATGGTGAGAAAAGAAAGCCTGGAGGTAAACAATGTTGATGCTGCTAGGGTCCTGATATACATGATAAAGAATTTGGACTTTATAAGCAGAAGACAGTAAATAACTGAACAATTAATTCTTCAATGCCCATCCACCAGTCACTTAAGAAATGTCATTTAATTTAATATTTACAAAAAACATAAAAGTAAATATGTCTATTTTAAACGTTATTTTTAAATGAATACTTAGCAAACCAAAGCTTTAGAACTGCAAAATGTCCAAAACAATAATTTAGTCTAATTCTTCCAACTTTCTAAAATCTATCTTAACCTACACATTATATGGGACTTTAATGGAATGGCTTAAAATTTCATTTTAAATATGTGAAAAAAAACCAAAAGAAAATATTAAATCTGCTGAAAAATATACAAAAGGCTGTACAATCTGTGTCAACATCCTGCGAGATGAGATATTTGTCAAGTTTATAAGTAGAGAGATACCATTCTACACAGGAAACATGGTCATATTCTTCCCAACAGTAGGTGATGTTGATACATTATGACTGTGTACATGGAGTGACTTTTGCAAAGAAAAGTGTATGTTAGTTTAATTTGCTTGTCTTTTAAGGTAGTCTGTGATGAAATATCTATTTCTAGTTTATTTTACTGGATTTGTAACTTTTTGGGAAGAGTCATGAGTACTTCATTAAGATTGAAGGCTAAATGTCACTTCAGTTTTTGTGACTATATGAAAGGATTGATTTTTGAAGAGTATGTGGCATAGTGGCTGTTACATATCTAGTAAAATATGCCACCAGAAGTATTTTGAACTGGAAAATGTAACTGAAAATATTCTTCATTTGACTAAGAAATTTAATTTTAATTTTATTTTATATGTATCAGAAGAAAATATTTACAAATGTAAATGTTATCTTGAGATTATTTAAGAGAAAGTGAAGTGAAGTTCAACTTTCTAATATTTTATTTCTCATGGATTGACCAAAATAATTCTTAGTTTGGGGTATTGTTTATGAGAAACCACATCAAACAGAATCTTAAACGTTCAAAAGAGAGAAGGTTAAGCAAAGTTTGTATGAGATTAAGACAATGTTATATATGTGCTGGGAAAATATAAAGAAGAGAATATTATTAAATATTTTGTCTTGATCTGAAGTAATAAAAGGAGTAATTAAAAAAATTACACAATATTTAATATGCAAATATAAAACATTTCTTCAAAGGGAAATTATTTCTACTTGGAAGAAATAAATTATATTTGGAATGTAGCTGGATCATATTTTAAGTGAAATAATTATTGTTTATTTTATTGATACTTTATATATGACCTAAGAATTAAGTGACTATCAAAAGTAGGTAACACACATCATAACAATAGAATTGTTTCTATTCACAATTGCATTCCCAATGTTAGCATAGTGCTGGACAAAATTGTAATATAAACTATGTCTGGGTTTCATATAATCAGAGATTAAGAAATGGGCTCACCAAAAAGGAGAGTTTATTTGGAAATCAGTCATATGTGACAGCTATAAACAACTAGGATAAGTAAAAGAGGGAAGAGAAAGGAATCGGGAAAAAAAAATAGATTACACTAATGTTGGCCACCTCTGTGGGTAAGGATCTTCGATTTTACTGGTGACCGGAGTGCAGTCTTTTTTTTTTTTTTTTTGGATTAAAGATTTTTTTAAAAATTATTTTGTTGGTGAATTTTAGGTATACAACACATTACATTTCTCATTGAGAACTTGTACCTTTACATGATGCATCTTGGTTCTTATTTTTTCCCCATTCCTAGTCCTCCCTTCCGCAATGTAGTCTTATAAAATTCATTTTAGAATTGTCTCTCTGAACAATGGAAAGGAAAAACAGTTGTCCATCAGTCTTAGACTTCTATGAGCCATTTTAATCTCTTTTTGTTCTACTTGAAGCTTTGTCGGGTAGTGAGTGGTAATCAACATATCCACATGCCTGGAATTATAAAAATCCTAAAGTATGAGGCAAGTGATTGCAGGGAACATATTTGAAGATAAGCAATGTAACGTCAAAATGGGCCAAGGCTTGCAAAACAAAAATCCTTTGTACTGAGGCTAGAATCAGATGAGGCTTTGATCAGATGAGGATAAGAAGAGGGGAAACAGTGCACAGTGCTCAGTGTAGACTATTGTAGTGGCCAGATCTCATTTCCCAGATCTGTCATCACCGTCTACTCCAGTGCAATAAAACTATCTTAACATCTTCAGAGGATATATTGATGTAATTAAATAGGTGTTAAATTATGTATTTAAGCTCTATAGATGACTTAATGCAAGAGAATTAGTAGATCGAATCATATATATATATATAATATATATATATATATATATATATATATTCCAGTCAATATTTCTTGAATTACTGTTGTCACCACACTATTCAAATTTTGTACATTATGATTTTGGGGATTGGTTTAAATATATTTTGAATTCATCATAATTTCTTTGTTGTTCTAAATATTATATAGAAATTTGTGCATTTTCCTAAACATGAGGGTATTTTTAATTTTTAATTTTAAGATGCTTATTGCAAATTACCCTCTGAACATATATAATTACTGAAACTGGTTTAGTATTTCACTTGGTATTTTGAGGAAGTTACTAATTATAAAATGGGAAATTTATTTACAAAAATATAGCAAAATACAAACACAATTCTAGTGGAGTGGTAAAGTATGACACTAAATACATCATAAACTGAAAGCCCTCTGAAAACTGGTTGGTCACACGGTTTATTCACTTAGTAAATCATAGGCAAAGAATAGTATGTCTGCACTGTTTGTAAAGGCCTTGGTGAAAAATTGGGACGCAGATTCTCTAACTGAAAAAATTGCTAGAGAAATCCGCCAAGTACCTAAAGTGTCAACCACAAAAAAGCAAAAAAGCTCATAATGTCAAAGTTGTTGCATGACAAGAGCTGATTTGATTAGAAACCAGAGGTTATCAAATTCATTTAGAATGGTAGGACAGTTCTGATGACCAGGCTTTGGATCTGTGTCACATTTTTAATGGTTTATCTCAGAATCACAAAGGTAATTCTCCTTGGTTACTATTTAGCTTCTGAAAAGCATCATTATATTCTCTGTTGTAGCTTGAACATACTTACAATTTTAATGCAAAACTGAAATATCTGATACTCAATGATTGCCTGAAAGCTTGCAGTAGCTTAAAAGTTTTCTGAGTAAATTTTTATTTTAGGATATAAAGTAGCTAATGTGCTTACATAATATTTAAATCTAATTTTGTTTAACAAAGTTGTTAAATGTTTTAGTACTTTTGTATTAATTTATCTCACATTCAGGATCACTTATTGCACTTTTTATAAAGTATTTTGTTGAAATATTTCAACAAATCCATATGTTAGTTCATATTTTTCTTGTTTTATAAATGCAAAAAAGAATAAAATGTGGCACAGCTCTATGAAGGAACCCACCCAAATTCAAACAGCTAGAAAGTGTTAAGAAAAAATTTCAACACAGGAAAATCTGACTGCAATCTTTTGCTTGCATTTATAGTGCTAGATACTTATTTATGGAAAGTCAATAAAATATATTATTTTTACTGCAATGTGATACCATAATGTATAAAATATTTTTTCATAGATATAAAGACATAGATTTTTATTCTGTTATATTTATAACACATTAGTTATGTAATAGAAACAGTTACAAAATTATGTGAGACATTATTAGATATAATTCTTCTATTTTAATCCTATTATTTTCCACATTTTAAACATGCAGAGCATAAAACTAAAAAAATAAATAAAATAAAATACCTACAGTCACTGAACTAGGTAGTAGAAAAGACTCTGCAGGCTTTACCTTTTGTCATCCTGCCAATATAGGGAGAGCTCACATTTGGTATAACTGTCACATTCACTGTGATTTTCTTCCAGGCTGGAAGGAATACAATGGCACTGCAAACTGGATGCTGGGTAATCATTAAGGAAGACAATGAATATGAAAAGGAATTACTGAGTCCTATTACCAAAGTCTTCAGAGAGGAACAACTCGACCCTACCATATCTATTTACAGTACCTTGCAACTATCCCTTCTTATTCTGATTTAGTTTCTTTATCAGTATTGTTCTTGATATTCCTCATCACATTTACAAATATTAAACCTTTAGCAAAGGAAGGTACAGTATATGATCCAAGGAAGATCAGGCCAAAAGACATTGCTGTAATTAAGAATAATAGTCTATTTCCTGACCTCCTACTTTAATGTGATGTTCATCATTAGCTATAAAATATTGATTTCCCTATGTTTTACATATTAAAAGAAGAGACAAAGTTTGCAAATTAAAAAGTACTTGGTATTTGGTTAGTCCAGTTCCAACTCAATGATCTGGGTTACTCAATTATCTAGGAGCAAAATCATGATCACCTTTAGTCATTCAACACAGCAGGACAAATTGTGTTCAATAGCACTGAGCAATTTATCTAACAAAACCTATTCTTTTGATTGGTTTCTTATTGCTCCACTATAAAAACCACTTGATGCTTTTGTATTTATAGCTAATCAGCCATATAATCCTTATAGCTGCAATAGACAGAATAAGTTAAAGGAAGTCTCAGGAAATTTATTCTGTGAAGGTTCAGAGAGCAAATATATTTTACTTTAAGGATCACAGTCTCTTTCACAGCTACCTACCACAAAACATAGACAACAGACTATTGAGTGATTATGGTTCTGTTCCAATATCATTTAATTAAATAAAACTTTTTATAGGCAATGTAAATTGTATTTTATATAATTTTTATGTTAAATGAAATATCTATATTTGGTTTTTGTTTTTAAAAAATAAGAACTATTCCTAGCTTTGTTTTTTACAGTAGCAGGTGCTTTGTTAGCTTTTGGTTTACAGATCATGATTTTCTGACCCTCAAGTTAAGGAATAAAATTAAAGAAAGAACATAAAGAAAGATTTCACTAAAGGGACCTATTACTCAATATTATCAGTTATTAAGTAATTTACAAAAGATATTTTAAAGTAAGAAATCTTTTAATATTGTTCAGTAATCATAGAATACTGGTTTGACATCAAAGAAAGAGCAAATAAGTATTGTGGGCAAATGTACAAAGCTATTAGGTATCTCATCAATTCTATCACTGCTGATTTTTATAACTAGGTAGGCGTAACAGATTTCTATATTTTTATTAATCCTTCTTACTTGAATGATGCTCAAGTTTAATTATAAAATTAGAAGATTACAGGTAATGAATACATAAATGAAAATTTTGTTTCTTTTTTTTAATATAGTATGTAAAACTATAAATTATTTAATAGTGAATGGTAGTAAAGGCAAGAAATATGTATGATTCTGTAAACAAATAATAAAACAGACCTTATTTCAACAGCCAGATCATCTCTATGAAGTCTCAAGTTTGGAAGATAAATATGTCTACGAGGAACATGATAGAAATAGAATTTATAAGTGAATATTTATTGATTTCATTTTTTTAAGAAGTTTTAACATTTAAAAAAATTTTGTGTTTCCTAGTACCTTGGATTTTTCTGTAATGCAATAACTTTTATTTTTATTTATATCCTTATATTAAAATACAGGGTGTTCTTAAATTCTTTGAGTTGATTTGAATGATCAATTGATATCTTTGATGAGGTCTATAGAAAGACAGAATAAAACATTTTAATATTGTCTAGCTAGTGAATAGATCAAATCAAACTTAAAGTACTGCCTTCCATTTATTATTCTGTAGTCATGAATAGGGCACAGGTCAAAATTTGCAGTTGAAGAATTTCATAAAAATACTGATATCTTTAAAGAAGAATAAAGATTTATCATGTAGAAGAACAAATTTCTTATGATGCATATGATTATTATTTATATCTAAAATGTACCAATAAACTTAAAAATACCGATATCTCATTTTGTTAATATAGCTTTGCATCTGAATCACTCTGAATATAAATAAAATAAGAGAATATCAAAATAAAAATGGACAAATATTGCAAAAATCCTAGGCAAGAACTATGTTCAACAGCTTTTTAAAATACAAATCATTTAGAAAACTGCTAACAGGTACAAGATATATGAAGCAGTGGCATGGCTAATATACTTCAGAAAAGGAAAACTATGTAATAAGCATCAGGTATTTCTACAATAGATGAATTTGAATTTACAATATTTTACCAGAAAAAATGAAAGTAAAAATCTCTGTTACAGTTGCAGTATAAAGAGCATA
This sequence comes from Heterocephalus glaber, assembly GCF_000247695.1. The sequence continues at coordinate 8,371,927 of NW_004624789.1, read as the reverse complement.
ATGACATCCCTAGAGAAAGTAAAATGATATCACTGAGATATGTGTTTAAAAGAGATAATTATGAAACACTAGTTTTTAAATTAACTAGAAAGTCCCAATAAAAAGAGAATGAGAAAATTCAGAAATGAAGAAACAGAAATGTGGGAAATATAAAGAACAAGTGAAAAAAATTAATTCAATTTTGAAGACTAAATTGCAGTAAACTGGAGAATAATCATATGCAACAGGCAATTTCCTACATAAAGAAGAAAAGCAAAAGTATCTTAAAAATGAAAAAGAATTAAAAGCAAAATAAAGAGATTTAAGTGAAAGGTGCATTAAATATTAGTAAAGAATATTTACCATATATACATACTAAGAAACTCTGAAAAAGCAAATCAATGTAAGAGAGGGAAACAAATCCAACAACTATAATTCAGGCAAGATTTCCTGAGTTGTAAAAATATGAAATAGCTTTTCATAATACTGAAAAAAGACTGACAAAACATATTCTTATTTAATTTATTTAAATATAAGTATTAATTAAAAATAAAAAGGATTGGGACTCTACCAAGAGTTTCCAAAATTTTTCCATGAAAACTAGATAATAAATATATTTGGCAGAATGCTGAAAAAACTGGGGTCTGAATTTCACTGAGGAACAATAATTTTTCAATCTTTGATCTATATAAAAAGAACAAGTGATTTATGAAGAAAATAAACTATCTTATTATAAAACTTCTTATAGCCAATCATCATGTTACAAAGTAAAGTAAAATATTTGACAAGTATAGGAAGGAATGTTTGAACCTAGAATTTTATATTCTAAAAATCTAATTCCCTTGTCTTTGAGGGATAATAGATAATCTACTTCTATCAATATAGAATAAACAGAATATTGTTCTTCAAGAAATTCAGAAATTTACTAGAGAATGAGCTTCATAAAGAAGATTAAAGACTGCTGATGAGTTTTCAAAATATTGCTATTTGTAGACAAGACAAAATTGGAGATATCAAGAGAAGATATATATGTACTTTATGCTATGATGTATTGTTTTAATGCTTCGTGCCTGTTATTTATTGTAAATAACATGTATAAAATAAAGTACAAACAGAATATATAATTTTAAAAATAAAGAAAACTTATATTTATGTACTCATGATGTGCTTAATAAGCTCCATATGCCTATGAATTAATGTGCTGCAGATTTGTGTTTTGGTCAGCAGAGGATCACATGTATGATTCCATTAGATTATGGTACCAAAAGATAACAATGGAACTAAAAAATGTTGTACCATAGTGACACTGCAGGTTATTGAAACATCTGACTGCAATGCACTACTTAAATATTTGTAGTTCATAGTTTGGTGTAAATAAACCTACTGTGCTGCTAGTCCTTGAAAAGTATAACACACATAATTATATAACACACACACACACACACATATATATATATGTATATATATATACACAGTATAATAAGTAGTGGTAATAATAAACACACATGTTATTGGTTTATCTATTTATTGTATTCTACTTTTTATTATTATTTTAGAGTGTAGTTCTACTTATAAATAACACTAAACAAAATCCACAAAACATTATCCTAATTGTGCTAGCAGCAGCCTTATGCATCTTCTGTTGACTTTGTCTTTAGATTGTATCATTTTCTCTTGTTCTTGATTCAATCTTGGGTGATTTTATTTATTATGATCCTTTCTTAGTTACTTTCCTATTACTCAGACAAAATACCCAGAGCCCACAATTTTGAGAAGTTTATTTGGCTCACAGTTTTCAGTTCTTGATCAGTTGGCTCTAAAGTAGAAAGAGCATAACAGAAATCCATGGCAAGGTTACACGGCTTACCCCATGGTTGTCAGAAAGCAGAGAGAGATAGAGATAGAGGGGATAAAGAGAGAGGGAGGGAGGGAGAGACAGAGATTGAGAGAGAGAGAGAGAGAGAGAGAGAGAGATGGAGAAAATATACCCTTCTAGACTTCCAGATCAGGTCCTCAGGGATCCACTTGTAAGGAGTCACCACCTCTTTCAGCACATTCAGCTCTAAGCTCATCAGTGAATTAATCCACTAATGAGTATATTGCCTCTGTGAACCATTCACTTCTCAAAAGTCCCAGCTCTGAGTATGTGAGACTTTTGTGAGGGGGGTCATTTTAGATCTAAACTATGAGACCCAAAGAGCAATATGTCGTAGCATGTAATTCTACTTTATAGCCTAAATGTGTACTAGGCTTCAACGTCTAGATTTTTACACCCTAAATTGTTCCCACAACACTAAAATCATCTCGTGATGCATTTTCCAGAACATATTTTGTTGTTCATGTATATATATGAATATATATATGAATATATATGAACAAATATATGAACATATATATGAATATATATACTCTATATATACTCTCTCTCTCTCTCTCTCTCTCTCTCTATATATATATATATATATATATATATATAGTGTGTGTGTGTGTGTGTGCGCGCGAGTCTTTGGGTATGTGCGTCCAGGGGGACAGAAAACAATGGCCCTGTACAAGTAAGTAGTGATCATTATGAGGAGCTTCCTTGATTATGAAAAGAAAACATGATGTAGGATCTCATATTCTTAAGATATGGTGTTACCATGGGTTTAAAGCACAGTATAGGGTGCAAGGCAAGGGTTATAAATAATATGGAAAATTATGTTTTCACTTTAAATTCACATTACTGATCATCACAAACAAATGCTACCCATTTTGGAGCTAAGTAAAGTTGACAAGAGGTTACCTGATGGACATACTTAAATTATTTTTTCTATGTCAGTCACCTTCACTGAGTAGTATCCTGTTATGAAAAGAAATTTATGATATTAATTGAAGCCAAGCAAATAAAACCCTAGGGGAAAAGGAATTCATTGAATCAGTATATTATGAAAATGCAGATCATTTATCATGTGAGGAAGAAACCAGTTCTCTAGAGAATGCAAAAATTTAAAGTGGTACTTTGTTGACTACTGTGGATGTCAGTAGAGGTGTGTAATTGAACTCACATGAAGAAAGAAGTACAGGAAACACAGAATATGCACTATAAGATATTACTACAAGCCAACACATCTCACAGATGTATCCAATGGCATTATTTTAGACAAACACTGTAAAATAATATGCTGGGCTATCTGTTTAAGCTTTGTATGAAGGTCAGTGGCCTATGATTTGGTATTTTAATGTATCTGACACTACTATATCTATTGTTGTGTATATTCTGAATTTATTTATTTTTTAACGTTTTGTTTTTCAATTAAGTTTATTGGTACATTTTAGGTATACAATATAGTTACATTCATCATTGGGAGCGTGTACTTTCACATGATGCATCTTGGTTCTTATTTTTAAAAATTCTCAGTTATTTGAGCACCATGAAGAAAAAATGGTATTAATATAATAGAAAATGGAGTTTATATTATATCACTGATATGTACTGTGTATAAAATATCATTCTGGGGCCAGGGATTTAGCTCAGTGTTTTCGGCACCTGCTGCGCAAATGCAAGGACCCGAGTTTGACCCCTGGTACCAAAAAAAAAAAAACCCAAAAATATCACTCTGTCATAAATACTGGTAGCTAATTAGTTTGAAAAATGTGTTAGATTACGATTCCAAGGAAAGTAGAAAAAAAAGACAAAGCTTTACTGGAGATAGAAATATACTCAGAGCATGTGATCTAAGTTAGTTCTATTGGAAGAAAATATTCAAAAATGTTTAGTGAAGAATTTTCTGAATAATAAAAATCTGACACTGACATTTCTAAGGATCTTTCTTTCCTATTAAGAATATGGTGAGCATACTTCAGCATGGTTTATCTCTCAGTTCAGCTATTGAAGAAATCTCCATTAAATTTTTTAAGGCAAAGGATTTAGTATTTAAAAGACACCAAGAATAAAGCCATCGTGCAAATAGAAAAGGATTATTTCATAAATGTACAAAAAAGTACTCACCAAGAACTAGTGGTGGAAAACAGACTGAAACCTTAGAGAAATCAGCATTAGAGGGGTTTTACTCTATAAGAATTTGTGTTTGATTTTCTGTTTGCAAAATCACCAGTTGACAAATTCGTGGGCCAACTAAAGTTCATTTTTGTTTTCTTAAGTTATGTTTTGTTTTGTTTTTTTTGAGACAGGGTCTTACAAGGTAGGTCAGGCTAGCCTGGATCTCACTGTATAGCCCAAGCTGGCCTTGAACTAGTGTGGATCCTCTTGCCTTAGTCCTCTCAATGCTGGGATTAAAGGCATGCACCACAATGCCCAACCTCTAAAGTATTTTGTATTTAGACCAGGAACACAAGTGAGTGCACCAACATGGATACACTTTGTGAGAAAGGATAATTTTTCCCTTCTGTATTCATTGATGAACATGTACCTTAGGACTGCAGAAGGGTCCTACTTCAAAATTATTGAATTCTGTCCTCTGGTCTTGAGGGACCCAACATAAATATTATTTCCTTGGAATATGTGACATGGCCAGGAGAGTAGAAATGCTGCACCATATACAGAGAAAAGTGCTCCTCTTTCTTGAAGTCTTTTCCTATTTCATAATGGATATTGTGTAAAATGTTTTCTCTGTGGGTATTGGGGTGTCCTCTCAGTGTTCCTGGATAAAATTATTCAACCATATTTTCATGCTATTATGATGTTTCATGAGGTGACTTATATTTGAATATGCACTTCTCCATGGACTGTGGTAACATAGGTATCTAAAGAATAATCTAGCCTTCCTCTAGCCCTTAATATTATCATTAAGGTACTCAAGTGGACTCTTTAGGTTTATTCTTCATGAAAGTTTGAGTAACCCATCCTTTTTCTGGTAATAGATTTGTAAGAAGTCTCTTATTGCTAAATACATATGATGACTAAAAAATCACTTAATGTAAATATTAATTTCATTTTTCTAATTCTTACATTAAAAGGAGTTGCAAAAGAAGAAAAAATGGAAGAAGTAGCAGAATGAAGGGGAAGAGAAAGTTGATTGAATCATCTGTTAAAACTGATTGTGATTTGAATCTTTGTGTCATTTAAGTCTTGAAAACAACAACTAAATATTGAAGTCTTTTCTGAACATGAGCGGACTTAAGACATTACATTTTTACTTTTAATTGAAAAGCTAGAAGAACAACTGATTAAATAAATGCAGGAAGGTTCTTCTATCTTCTAAGAACCATATGCCAGGATTTGGAATCAGTTGCCTTTGACACAAGCCATTTTTGTGCTTTGAAGGATTTTGTCAAATGCCTTTTTTTGCTCCACCCTTCAGATAACATAACATCATTCATTAAACCTAAATTTAACTCTGATGATTTATTTAAAAACACATCCCCAAAAGAGGTCTGAGTGTATAACATTTACGCCTTTATATTTTATGGTGAGGGAGGCACTTGGGCGAGGGATTTAGTTCAAGGATGCCGCCTCCAGCCTCAAAAGCACAAAATCCCCCCCCCCAAAAAAAGAAAGAGTCCTGAAACAATTCTACAAATGAGGAAGCCCTACTAGTAACCAATGTCCAATATTCTTTCTTTGGGACATTCCCTGTAACACTCCATACCACACCATTAATGTAACAGACTGTGAGGCCCAATTATAAAGGAGTGATACAATTATATTATTTGAATCATCATATGAGGGAGTACTTGATTTGTTTATGAAAAATATCCTTCACATAAATTGTCATGTTATACCGTTAAAGGTCAATATCCATGATGCTTGTGGCAGTTAACTAATGATGTCAACTTGAGTAAGAAACTCCCAACCAAATTGGATCAGTAGGGTTTTGGGTGTGCCTGAAGGGGTTTCCAGAAGACAAAAGGCCCACATTGGGTGAGAGTGACACCAATATATAGGTTTGCTGCCTGAATGTAATAAAAGGGAGATGAAGAAGGAAGGATTGCTTCTGTTTTCCTCAGAGGAGCTCCAGTTTTTGCCATCACCTTGGACGATGTTTCCTGACTTCTATCTCAGACTCATCAATCTCCAGGAGAAATGTTTCAGGCTCCTGATAGGGACTCACACATAACACTACAGTGAACTCCTGACCTTCAAATGGATCCTTCCAATCTCTCTTGCACAGATAGCCCTTTTGCACTTTCCCACAGTGACATTTTGGGTGACCATTGTAAGGCATTCTTGTAAAATCTTCCATTAAAACTGTTTCTTAGTAAGCACTGACACAATGCCTCTTTTGATTCTTACCATTGATGGGTCCAATGATATGAGTTACAACTAGAAATGATGATTTTGATGTATGAAATATTAGAGAATACATGGAGATAGTTCACTGAAAAGCAGCAATGTTGGTGTCTCTTGTATTTATTTACCCCATCTGATGTTTGTAAGATCAGACCTGTCAATAACCATGGTCTTAATCACCATGTTTTTCCATTGCTTTGATTTCATGAGCAATGCTTTAATTCATCATGGATTGATCTCCATTTTTTTATTTTGTTTTCTTTTGTTTTTGTCTTTTTTTTTTTTAGCTTTAGAATACCATAGCAGTGGTATCTGTGTCATCCTAGAAAAGTATGTGTTCTAATCCATTTTCCAAAAATACCAACTGGATTCTCACACACCTCACCCTTATTATGGATCAAGAGAGGAGCACTTCAATAAAATTACTGTGATAAAATTTCACGTCTAAGAAATGTTCTGAAACTTCATTTTTCTACTTCAGGGGAAAAACTCCAAATTCCTAGATATTATATAAGCATGTTCTTATAAACACAGCCTGAGGCCTCCAGCCTGAATAAATATGAAGCTCATTTCCAAATTGAATTTAGAGAAAGAATTTTGTACACTTATAAGTTTGAAATACACTCTACATTGATTGGTGTCGTAATTTATTTTTGTTTTTCTCTAAAATTGTGTATTTTTGAGCCAAATCGACTGGAAAGTTGGCCAAATACTTTAAAATTATTTGTACATGATAGCATCTTAAAATTTGACTCCATTTTCTATTTTCTCTTTCCTAATATTGTCATTATTTTCTACAAAGTAACTATACATATATCCCAGTAACATATATTATGTTATAGAATATTTTCTTTGCTTGAAAATCAAAGGCAACTAAATTAAAAGTAAAAAATCCGATGGAAAAATACACACTGACTTATTTTTGTTTTAAAAATAAATCTTTGTTATTGGCTAAATTACTTCCTTTCATTGGAAACATTTTTTAGAGTTTGAGGGAAAAAATTTGCACTGTGATGACTTCTCGTGAGAGCAGAGGAGGTAAATATGGGATCTCTTAAAAAAATTCTTTCCTTTAACAGTTTTCAGGGCTCCTGATATTTCTCTTGGTTTGCTTGTCTAGTTTGTATCAACTTGTTATTTGCCTGGGGATTTGTTTCCCTTTGCCTCCCTCTTGAGACTCCTAAATGATTATAACATGTTACTGATAAAAAGAAAGACTTGGTGCTACCAGCCATTACTTTTGCATTTGCACCTTGGCTCACCAGTAAAGAGCACTGTCTATTATATCATGCATTTACTTGCAGGGTGAAAACTTTCTTACCATTTGGTGGATTTTGTGCTACAGGCTTGACCCTCAGCTGAATGTGCTGTTAGGAGGTGGTGTGAACTTCAGGAGGGGCTTGGTTGAAAGAAGCAGGTCACTGGGGATGTTCCTTGCAAGGGCAGATTTTGTCCCCGACCCCTTCCTCTTTCTGTCTGTTTACGGGCTGCCAAGAGATGAACAGCTTTCTTTGGCCATGATCTTCTGCCCTGATGTTTTTGCAGCTCCACGGGCCTAAAAACGAGTACATCAGCTGGCTATGTTTTGAAAGCTCTGAGAATGTGAAGCAAAATAACCTTTTTCTCTTTCAAGTTGTCATTATCAGGTCTATTCTCAGTGTGATAGAAAGCTTGGGAAGACAGGATTGATTTTAAAACTTAGAAACACAAATTCCCCTAAATCACTGGCTTCAATATGACTTACATGTATTAAGATTTTCTATGTGAATTAACAGTTCAGATACAATTAAAACTATAACTTGGAGTAATAAATTTGTTTTTGATAAAGAATGATATTTTAAAACTTTTATTAAATTGATAAAATTAAGCAAATAAATATCTAAATTTATCAAGCACTGGGATATATATTAATCCAATAAGGCATCTGTCACTGTGGTACTGCATCTCATTTCGATGCAGCTTAAGGTCACTCAGTTTTGATAGCTTACAGCAAAGATTGATAACTCTTAATCTTTGCTAAGCTTCTTTATTGCAGACCATCAAGATTTAATTTTTTTAATCTTACTACTTGGTAGATAAATGGCTTAGGAATCCCTTTCTTTTCTAACTTTTTTAATTAATGTGAATGTCACTTGAGAGGACAGGGAATAGGCAAGTGGGGGAGAAAAGTCTCACAAGCTAACTGTGCAAATATGTTTTTTATCAATGTCAGCTCCCAGATAATGCCATCTGTGCTAATGCTAACCCTCTCCACTATAGCGCTTTAAGTTGTCTTTTGCTTTGATTTATCAGACAGCTGACCCTGGCCTAACCCTGTCAGCTTTAGTTCAGAAGAACTCACACAAAAGATAGGCCTCTGATCTGACAAATTGATTGGTTGCAAGGAAGTTTAACTGGAAAAGAATTGCTGTAACAAGTGATAAAGTCTTTTTATTCCCAATTTAAAGCTTTGGTATGTTGGCAGAATTTATAAACTACCCAACAGAAAAAGGAAACATTATAAGTAATTTGAGAAGCTAAATATAGAGGGAAGCACAGCTTTCTGTTTAATGTTAGGTCTGAGAGTATCAGCAACTATATTTTATTTAAAAGCTTTAAGTGGAGGCTAATTGAAAATGATCACCCTAATTAGAAAACAAACGTTAAAATTCTCTTAGTGTTTCCTGGCTGACTTTCACTGGAGCATAAAAATTAGGCATGGGGAAAATAAATTTCAATCAATAGTAAAGCTATTAATTGGATTAAGAAACCAGTTGAAATAATATTCTTTCTGTGATAAAGGTGTTGATTAACTCCTATTCATGACACATTGCTTCTTGTCACACAATTTTGCCATTATAAATTAACACATAGATATACTTTCATCTAAATGTGTGTGTCATTGTGGTTGTATTTCCACTGGATTTCAAGACATAGAAACATATTTTGATATTTTTTGTTAAAAGACAAGAAGTTACTAAAAACTAGTATGAAATACAAAAGATCTATTCTTTAAAGCATTTCATTATTTTAATTTATATCATATTATAAAATAAGACATGTTTTTTACCTTTTTTCCTTTACATTTCCTTCTTGCTTCCTTTCTATTTCATCTTCTTTAGTTTTCTTCCCATTGCACCTTTGAATTATTTCCATACTTCTCCATGAAAGGTATATACTAAATGAACACTAGCCCATATGCTCCTTTTTGTGGAGGGGATACTCAAGATGACCTGTCTCCTCACGATGTATTCAAAAAGAAGATCAACATCAAGAACTGAGAAATTGATTTCTTCTGATTCAGTGGCTGCAACACTGATCCAACATTAGGAAACAATAGAATCTTGTCCTCATTTTTTTCCTAGAATAGACATATGGATCCTGGAGTAGGGAAAGCCATCCTAACATCACACAGTGAAATACGATCCAGGATGGGAAAATAAAAATGATTAGTCCAGTTGTGCACCAGGAAGGGTTTCAGGTAAGTAGTCCTAACCCTATTCCTCTAGTCTTACAGCCATCTCACTGCCATGCTGGGATCGACATGAACTTGTATATTTCTCAAGCTCTCTTAGTTTCCTACTTTTATTCCAACATGGTCCATTGGTATTCCTGAAAAATCTTACTAGCTTCATGAGGTTTTCTATCTCATTCTATTTCTGCCAAATTATTCCAGGTAGTTTTGTATTATTTACAGATGTTTGATCAGATGTTGTTGGATGAGGGAGAAAAGACAATGTTGCAGATGGTGTTGCAGTCTTTTTTTATTGCTAGGCTGAATACCACTGAATTTATAATTTTTAAATATTAAAGGCTCAGATGGGCCTTTCTGAACCCCTGTATTAGAGTGTACCCTCTTCACCTTTTCTCGTGGAAAAAAGATTTAATTGGCCTTGTTTAATAGTTTTGAAGCCTGAGAACTTTGAGGTGAGGTGTCTACCTCTGATGAGGATTTTCTTGCTTTGTGGGATTGTTTTGCAGTGCTCCAGCATATAGAGGATCACAGGTTCAGAGAAGTAAACTAACTTGAATCTTTCTTTCTTCTTATAAAACCACTAATAAAATCATGTGGCCACACCCACATTATTTCATCTAATCATGACTACCTTGCACAGGCTTTATGTCCAGTAACATTGACTTTGGGGATTATTTAATATGAGTATTGGAGGGGACAGCACTTAGCCCATAGCTGACTCTCAGGTTAGGTATGATGGATGATGTTGGAGGCATTTTCAAAGAGTAAATATGAGTCCATCACTGAGAAGAACAAAATATTATCCTTTCAATGACTGTTTTCTTCCAGTATAAATATTATAATGAAATAATTCATAAAAGAAACTTGCCCACATTATCTAGCATAGTCCTGCATATAATAATTCTTAAATATTTTTAGAACAGGAAATAACCATTGTCCAAAATTACTAATCACCTTCAAGTTAGGTACAAAGGTTTCAAGGCTAGGAATATATGTAGCTCAGTGGTAGAATGCTTACTTGCTTACCTAACATGAGGTAAGTCTTTAGTTCAATACTGGGAACCATAAAAAAGAACAAATTAAAAAAAAAAAAATTCTAGGTGGCCAGGTATGGTGCCCAAGGCCTGTAATCCCAGCACCCAGCAGGCTGAGGCAGGAGGATTGCCATGAATTTGAGACCAGCCTGGGCTACTCAGTCAGTTTAAGGCCAGCCTGAACTACATAGCAAGACATTGCCTAAAAAAAAAAAAAAAAAAATGGATTCCAAGGTGAGGAAAGTCAATTGAGAGACTTTTTACTGATACCTAGATTAATTATCTAATTAGATAATTTACTAATACATACTAAATAACTCAATAATTCTATGTTAAGTATATTTTATTTAAACTAATCTTTCCAAATGCTGTATCCATCACTCGTTTATAAGTATCAGTTGCTAGCTTTATTAATTGATACTTCCAGAAAATATGAATAGTGTATTAATCCTTCATAATTATTAAGTTAGCTGATAAAATGTGGTTCATAACGTTATTTTGTTTAGGGTAATGGTAGGTATTGGTTTGACAAAGAATAAAATTGGGCAAATATAAGGTAAACAGAAGTAAAACAATCTCACCAATAACATAATGTACAATTAAGGAAAATATCAGTTATGTTTAAGAAACAGCATACTATATCAAATAGAATAATTCTTCAACACACTTTGGATATAAAATCTCAGGTTAGATACTATCTTTTTCTTTGCTATATTAGATGAATATATTTAACATTCAGAGGTTGAGAGCTAGGGAGGAACATAAACACATAGAACATCAAACAAAGATCAAAACAAGCTTTCTATTGCTGAAAGTCCTTTTCAGCTAAAGTTCTTTCCTGCTTAGTGTTGGTGGAAACTCTCTAAGGAGTTCACTGTTTGATTTTACTATAGGAACACGAACTATCATTGCCCACTTCCAGCAAACAGTTACTCACAGTTATGTGCTAGCTGTTAATACCCTTGCAAAGGTAAAGGGTTCCTGGATACTTGACAAATGGGAGGAAACTCAAATACATATATAGCAATTGACAAAAACAAGTAAGAATATTTCAAGCTGATTAAGGTGAGGCATGATCAATCCTGTCAGATAAATATAATGCTTTAGAACAAGTATTTTATTTTTTATTAGTTTGTTTTAAATAATAATGACAATTTTTGTCTTTAAAATGTAAACTACAATTGTTACGGTAATTAATTTACTTAGAATGACACTTTATACAGGGCAATTTTTTAAAAAGGAGAGCTATTGTGTTCATATTTAGTCACATTTTTTTCTGCTTTACAGGGCAACTTAACTGAATATTTGATTGTTCCATTTTGGTTTCTTCCCTTTTTTAGCTCTTGCTTGTAGGTTAAAACTAGTACACACTTGAAATTTCTAGTTAAGGATTTTTTCCATTTCTCAGTTTTCTCAAATTCTTCATTTTTTTCTAGTAATTCAGTGTTTTGTCCCCAATTATACAATTGTTCTAGACAAAAATTATGATAGTACTAGCAATGATCATAAAGATAAATAATATTCCTTTTATGTTATATTAATTTAGCACTTAGATAACACTCCAAAGTCACTGATGTTCTCAAAGACAACTATCTGGGTATTCAAATCCTTTTGTTTATACACTGCAATGGAGTAATTGGAACGTACATGAATGAAGTACTACCCTATGAGAAAGTAAGGTATTAAAATAGCAGCATGGTTTGACCATATTGTGATTGCAAATGCTGCAAAATCCTAAAATAAAATATTACATTCCTTTCTTAATTTTTTGATTAGGTAACATGACAAGTTTCATTATCATATTCACCAAGGTGTAATATACCTCTAGATTTAGTCACAAAGTCTAAAATATTTATTCATCAATAGACTTTATTTGGAAAAATCTGTATATAATTAAAATAATAGTTTCAACTGCAAAACTTTAATAGTATTTTATTAAATTTTAAATATTGAAGTATATGTTGATAAAAAGCACAACAGATTTTAAAATTTCTTTTAATAGAAATTAAATGGCCTATTTTTAAAGTACTTATTAGTCACATTAAAGGTACAGAAATCATTAAGTATAGACTAAGGACACACTGTAAAAAGTAAATTCTTAAGCTTAATTTTTCATTCAACTATTCTTGAAAAGAAGTTAAATTGTAATATTTTAAAAAATCATTTCATGCTTACATTTTATAATCTATACATTTTTCTGTTTTTATCTGATTTTTGTGTCGTAACTTATCCTGTTGAATCATTTGATGATCCTGCTTTTCATCCTCGTGATTCCCAAGCCATTTTAGTTATTTGGAGCACAGCATGAAGGAATTTTCACTTTAATCCAAGCCATTGGCCTCCTGTAATGTGAATGTACACATGGTATGGTTTTCAGAGAATTTACCAAATGCTAAATCAAGAAAACACAGAGTAAAGAATTATTTTGTCTGCTTTTCAGTTGAAATGATTTCAGCTTAGTAAATCATTTGAAGTCATAATTCCTGAACATTTAAAATGTAGCTGCATACAATAATTTCATGCAGGTATAATATTTGCATTTATTGCTACAAATAGGAAAATGTGTACAGAGAAATATTAATTTCTGTGTTTCCTGATTGTCCTTCAGGAATATATAAGAATATATCCTGTTCCTTGATAGTTTTTTAAAATGGTGCTATTATATATATGCATTTGTGCCTTATCTCTAAAATCAGTTTGTTTCATGTAATATCCCTAGTTTCACATTTCACTGAAGGAAAAAAATACTAATAGCTTTGCTATTTAGAGTTTTGCCCATGAAATGTTTCCTAACAAGCATTGCCATGTCAAATATAAGTGGATTGGCTTTAGAAGATTAGTCAAACTGCTTTACTATTTACCTGTGAAAATTGAGGTCTTGGGTTCACATAACTAAATTAATTTCCTTGCAAAGAATTTTTATGAGTTGCTAAGTCATAACTAAATAGGCCTTTACAGAAACAAGAGAATACTGTCTTGAATGATACTATATATTTCCTGAAATTCTAATTATTTCCTTTAAAATGCATAAATTTAGGTAAAAATTAACACAAAATGATATTTTTCTAACATTTTTACTGTCATTATCTATGAGTTTAAAATGTTTTTCACATATACTGTATTTTGAATATGACTAATAATAGAAAGTTAATATGATTATTAGATTTAATTAATTGGAAAAATTAAATTAGTATTTATATCTTTAATAATATTTTAGAATTCATAATAGCTAAATCATTTTAAGTGTCTTAAGTGTCCTAAATGTCCACCAACAAATGAATGGATAAAGAAAATATGGTATTTACACACAATGGAGTACTATTTTATCATAAAGAAAGACAAATTTGAGTCCTTTGTAGGAAAATAGATGCACCTTGACACCATAATGTTAAGTGAAATAAATCAGAAAAACAGCTTAAATATCACATGGTTTCTGTTTTATAAGAAATCCAAAATACAAATAAAGGGCAAAATGAAAGATTGATCATAGGGAGTAAGGAGATGGATCTTTCTCAGATCAAAGGGAATCAAGAGATGGAGGAGAGAAGAAAGGGAAAAGGGATGCAAAATGAATTGAGATGTTTTATGTATATGTACCAGCACCACACAATGAATGTGAACATTATGTACTACAAACATAAAGTAATAAAAAATAAATACACACCAAGAAGAATACTTTTGACAGTAGGATTTTCAAGGCACATCAACAAAAGTGAAAGTAAACTAGCACCTGAATAGCAATTGGCAACCTAGACAATTAATCAGACCCTACATAGGGGATGAACATATAAGTTACGGATTTTTTAAAAGGTTCTGTTGTCCAATAGCATGATAAAACTGAAACTACTTCTGCATGTTGTTAAAAATTATTTTAGGTAAATAAGGTGAAATACAGTTAGTGCCAGATAACATTTGATCTCTCATTAGCTTATTGACCTCTACAAAACCTAACACTGTGAGTTGTGTTTGAACGCTATAGTTAGGGCAAATTTATATTCTGCTGTCTTCATGTAGACATAGATTAATATAAATTATTTAATTTAATTTTATATTTTAATCTATTTTGAGGTCTCAATTCTTTTTTATGATTTTTTTATTTTTTGAAACAGGGTCTTGCTATATAGTTCAAGCTGACCTTGAACTCACTATGTAACCCAGGCAAGCCTCGAACTTGTGGTGATACTCCTGCTTCAGCCTCCAAGTTCTGGGATTACAGGCATGCACCACCATGCCTGGAAATTTATGTTGATAGATCCTGTTCTTTTTTTTTTTTTTTTTTTTGGTACCAGGGATCGAACTTGGGACCTTGTGCTTGTGAAGCAGGCACCAGAACCACTGAGCTAAATCCCTGGCCCAGATCCTGCTTTTCTAAAAAAAAGTTAGGAAATAATTTTGATATTATTACCCTTTTGATATCTTCTCCTAAACTACTTGTTTCTTATAAAAAAAATGAATCTCTTCTAATCTTAAAAATCTCCAGGAAATAAGAATTGAGAATTATATTTTGTTCTCCTAAATGATTACATATCAATATTTGAAGAAATTTCTTTTTAACCAAAAATTTAGAAAGGACAGGATTTATTACAGGTAATGTGATATCTTAGTCACACACAACATTTGACACTGTGCGTCTGACTTTTTTTCACTTTAAATTATGGTCTCAAGATCCATTTATCTTCCCACTTCACATAAATTACCTTTTTTTGGTACCAGAGATCAAACTCAGGACCTTGCGCTTGAGAGACAGGTGGCAGAACCACTGAGCTAAATCCCCGGCCCTACATAAATTACTTTTTAATGATCAAGCAGTCTTAATTTTTCTGTCACCACAATTCAAAGAGAAGCATGAAGAGTTGCCCTCTAAGAAAAGCACATATTGGATGAGTTATTGGGTGCCTAGATCTCCTTTGGGTGTGGCAACATTCAAATAAATGATCACAATAGTGTCTTGGGAATGAAATGAAGTGGAAAAAAATAGTTAAAAGCACTAACTCCTTCAAGTTTTTAAGCTTAAGAGTATAATTTGCTGTCATAATCAATAACATGACTGGGAGAACATCTGGCTCTTTAAAATGACATCAGTAAGAATAAAACTGATAACACAGAAACAATACTAAAATTGAGAATTCTGACCTCACTAATTACACAAAGTCCACTGTTTCTGCATAAATATTCACAAGCAATTGTTTTGCAAGCTCATACAATAGATTTGCGCCATTCAGCTTTTTAACTAAATTGAGAGAGAATTGCTGAGGAGACTTATTCCAAGCCGACTTTTACTTTAGAGGGAAAAAACACATTATAATTCATATTTTTATTGTAAAATATTTCCCTTAGTATTTACTGTGTTATATTTTGAAATATTTGTAAAAATCAAGGAAGATATGCGTTACATAAATGTGAAAAACACACTAATAAATTTTAGGTATTTTTTGTATCTTAGTTTCACCTAACTACCCCCTTTCCCTATTTTCTCAGGTTTTATTTAATAATAATAGTAATCATAATAGTTAGCCATATTTTCTTCATTTATACATAATCTGTGGAGTTTATATATACATACTCACACCCACACACATTGTTTTTCAGTTTTACAAGAGAATTGTGTTACTTATGTCATGTTAAATTTTGCACTCAAAATAACTGCCAGAAACTGTCATCTGACATGGCTCTTAACTTTACTTTAATGATTCATTGTGCTTATACAAGTTTACAATCCCACTAAAAATGTAGAAGGGTTCCTTTTTCCCTAAAATTTTACCAGCATTTGATTTTTTTTTTTTTTTTAGGTTTTGAAAGTAGTCATTCTTCTTTTTTTCTTAAATTCTTTTATTGGTACATTTTAGGTGTACAGTACAGTTACATTCATCATTGAGATCTTGTACCTTTACATGATGCATCTTGGTTCTTATTTTTTCCACATTCCCCTGCCCTAACTGGCAATTTTTTCTCATTCTGTACATTGTTTCTTTATTTGTTGGTTGTTTGTTGTTTTCTTTGCTGTGTAGAAGCTTTTAAATTTGATATAATTCCATTTGTGTTTTTTCTATTATTTATTATGTAATTGGCGTTTTGTTCAGGAAGTTCTTGCCTATGTCTATGTCTTCAAGAGGTTTAATAATTTTTCTTTTCATCAAATACAGTGTTTATGGTTTTATATCTAGGTACTGTATCCATTTTGATTTAATTTAAATACAGGATAAGAAATATGAATAACAAATCCATTCTTCTACATGCACATAATCAATTTTCTCAACATCATTTTTAAAAGAAGCTATCTTTTCTCCTTTCTGTAAAGTGTCAGAGAGCTGAAGTTACATGAGGTTATTTCTGGATCCTTAATTTTATTACAATGTTGAATTTTTTTTTTGTTTGAGTATCATGCTGGTTTTATTTCTATAGCTTTATAGTACAACTTGGAATCTAGGATTGTAGTGCCTCCTGCTTTACTCTTTTGGACAGAATTACTTTGTCTATTCTGGTTCTATGTAAATTTTAGCATTTTTTTTCTGGTTCTATGAAGAATGCTCTTGGTATTTGATTGGGATTGTATTAAATCTACATGTCAGTTGTAACAAGACCATTTTAAAAAAATTTTGTTTTGATTATCTTCAAACAAAGATTGTGTTTCCATTTTCTTTTTTGAAAGAGTATAATAGGTTGGTTTTTTTTGTTTGTTTGTTTTGTTTTTTTTTTTTAGAGGTCTCTCACTTCCTTGGTTAGGTTGATTGCTGGCCTCTTATTTTTTGTAACCATTGTAAATGGGATTGTTTTCATGAATATTTCTTCATGGGAGTACTGTTAATGTACAAGAATTCTATTGATTCTTGTAGGCTTATTTTGTATCATACCAATTTCCTGAATTAGTTGATGAGTTCTAAAAGTCCTCTGATGGATTTATTTGGGTCTTCTATGTTGAGTTTAGTTTGTCTTCTTCTTTCTTATACTTATCCTATTTATGTGTTAATGTTTAAATACAATTTTGAACAGGTGTGGTGAAATTAGACATCCTCTCCTTGTTCCTGATGTTAGTGGAAATACTTTCAGGTTTTTTTCTTCCATTCAGTATTTGTTAAAAGGGTCAATATAAATGGCTTTTATCTGTTTGAGGTAAGGCCTTTGTAAATCTATTTTCATTATTTATTTTTTCAATCATGAATGTATGTTGGATTTTGTTAAAGAATTCTATTCAGATGATCATATGATTTTTATTCTTACTTCTGTTTTGTAGTGTTTCACATATTTTACTTTACCTATGTTGAATTATCCTTTCATATCTCGGATGAACTTGACATGGTCACAATGAATGATCTTTTTTATGATTTGTTGTATTCTGTTTGAAATTATCATGTTTAGCATTTTTGCATTTCTGTTCATAAAGGTAATTGGCCTGCAGTCTTATTTTTTGTTGAATCTTTGTCTAGTTTTGGTATGAGGGTGACGCACATGCTTATTCAATTTTAATTGATGTTTCCAGTTTGGAGAATGTACTTCTTGGAAGTAAACTCTAGAGAAGGGATGTCACTGTTCAATTGTACATTCCAAGTGATTTGGAGACTTTCTGGAATTTTCAGTTATTGTTCAATAATGATGCAAAATTTATAGTGCCTACAATTTATCATATTCAATATATATTTCCTGAGTAAATGAAAAAATAAAATGTAATGTTTCATATTTCTATGACAAATGTGTTAGAGTCATTTTTCTACCCTCCAACTTCTAGTAGATTTTGTAACATTTGTGTGTATTTAAAAAAAATAATTATCTGAAATAATTAATGACTAACATTTAATTTACGTTTCCTAATATATTTTAACTTTCTCATATGTTACAAGCAAATTTTATAGCCTTTTAAAGACTTGTCAAGTAAAATCTTGCCTATTTTATAATTTTCTAAAGTGTAATTTTTTATTACTATAGTCTGGTGTCATCTCTGCCTTGTAAATATGCTCAGGACCTATCATTACAAACTGGCTTCATGAATGTGGTTGAAAAGTAAATATTTTGTTGTTATTTCCTCAATTTATGAAGCACACTGCACATTGATTATATTATTAAACCCCTATATTATCTGTAGTATTTTTGATTTAACATTGATACTTTATTTATACAATATAAAATAGTAAGAATTTTTTTTTACTATATCCAGATAAGTACCCTGTTATAAAAGCAATACCCAAAGATTAATCTGTTTTTCTCCTAGTAAAATAATTTATAATATCTTTAGTGTCATAAATGTGAATATATACTGAGAAAAAAGTTCACACTATTTTGTTCCATAAATCAATTTTTCATTTCTATATTTATACCACTATGCTATTCTTTCAACTATAATGATATTATAAATGTTTCTGACTTTTGGAAAGAGAGTTTTTCTGTACAATTTATCGCTGCCAGATTTTTCTTGGAGATTTTCAAGCTGTTATTGACTTACGTGAGATTTCATAGGAATTTTTCCTACTTCATCCACCACCCTTAATGTTGATGTTGGCATTTGGCAACAATTACATTTTTATATATCTAAAACATACAGAACATTCTGTAAGAAATGTAATTTACATTTTTATTACATATAAATATTTTTCAGTGGTGGAAATTTGTAATAGTAACCTTACTAAAATTTTAAACTCTTATAAGAAATGTATACCTATTCTTTTTTTTTGTATACCTATTCTTTATTACATAATATTTGAATTATTCACCCTAGAAGTTTAACTCCAGCCAATGATTCAAGACACAGGTATTCAATAAATTATACTAAAAGTTTTAATTAGTTTTATTCACTGAATTTATGTTCATTAGTAAAAAATTAATTTGCATATGTTTACCCAATGTGATCTGTCATTCACAAATATGACATTAATATATTTGAATTTTAAGATCTTCTTTTCTCTTAAAATCAAATGCTGTGATTTTCATCTTCATATTTTTTTTTATTTTTCTGGATGTCATTAAGCAAAATAGTTCCTACCAATTTTGATGGAAAAATCTACTTGAACTGAATACACATAATGTTGAAGACCTTTTTGAGGTGATTTATGCTTCAATATAATTCAATAAAATCGCAAAGCTAAGAAAAAAAATGTATGAAAAAAATCACCTGGATTAATCTTTGAAATTTGTTTTAATTTTCTGTTATTTAATATTAATAGTTTTTAATTGAAGGTAATATTTAAAGTTCCATTTGCAGAAAAGCTTTTTTTTTTAAATTCTTTTATTGGTACATTGTAGGTGTACAACACAATTACATTTCTCATTGGGAATTGTACCTTTACATAATGCATCTTGATTCTTATTTTTTCCCATTC
>NW_004624789.1:8326600-8346888 GCF_000247695.1 Heterocephalus glaber | reverse complement strand
TTGCCAGTTCAATGGGTCCAGGTGTTTGAATATCAGAGTGTTCCATCTCATTTCCCTTTGGGGTTGCTGTAGGTGATCTGGAAGTCTGGTTTTGAGACTTATTTACATGTTTTCTCATTTCGACTGGGGCAGGGGGCTGTTAGCTTCTGCACGGATTACCTCCTCTGAGCTGGGTGAGGTGGGCCAGGGGCCGCAAGCAGCAGTAGGGATGGTGACCCAAAAGCCCTTTCCTCTGGGCTGGGAGCAGCGGGAGGGATGGCGACCAGGAAGCCCCTTCCTCTGGACCAGGAGCAGTGGGACAGTGGCTCATAAGCCCCTACCTCTGGGCTGGGAGCAGCGGGACTCAGTACCATGGTCTGGTGGTCTGGTGTCCTCTGTGTCTTTGTAGTGTGGAACCAGGTGGCTGCCTGTATGCAGTGGCGTGATTCAGTGTCTTCCATGTGACTCGGAACCTCAGCAGGGCATCCAGAAAAGCTTTTAAGTATAAAAATGTTAAAAATTTGTGAGCTGCAGTAGACAAGTGAATGTGTCTTCATTTGTATGTGTTCATGCATGTGTACATGCATATATATGTATAAAACATATTCAAATTTGAGTCTATACAGTAATGTTGACAATATAGAATTTTGATTAACAGACTATCATTAGCCCAAGTTTTTCAAATTATTTCCCTGAATTTCACAGAATTCGTTTCAGATATGAATTTACTAGTACTGTATAGTTTTCCATTTTTTTTTTAGTATTCCTTTAAATATTTTCTGTTCTGTTAGAATTGCAAATAAAAGAAATAAAAGATGTTAAAGAAAATGAAAAGGAAGCAAAATTTATATTTTAATATTTGCATTAAAGTACAATACATAGAGAATACATAGAGAATATGTAGAATACATGGATACTCCTATGCTCATTAAACCAATATAATTTTCTATTCTTATCCTCTCAAAGTATCAAGTTCTCCTTTAATTTACATACCTGTTGCTTGCTGATATAACCTCAGAATTGATTAGAAATATCTGAGATTTTAATGTTGTGTTTTACTCATCTGCTCCTTTTTTATTATTCATTACACAATTATTGAAGGTACAAATTGTATTAGTTTTTGTAGATGATATAATGACTAAGGAATAAATGATCATGAAACAAAATCTAAAAGACTAGCCAAATATAAAAAAAAGGAAATTTTTAACATGATGGATATGAAAATTAATCTCATTTGAGGACTGCTCATTGTATATATGTGTTGAAATATCACACTGTAACCATAAATATGTGCAATTATTGTGTGTTAAAAAATTCAATTTCATAAATAATTTTTAAAATAGAAAAGTTAATGGAAGAAGTAAACATTATTAACATGCCCAATAGGAGAGACCACTGCCTAGTATCAAGGTTATCATTACTGTTCCCATGGAGTGGTGAGAAATAAGACATCAATAGCAGTAGGGAAATTTGTAGGGAGAGAGAGCTGCTTCCACCACTCTCTTTTGTAAGAAGAAACAAATAGATGCTAATAATAAAATGGAAATTCCTTACAAAGTGAAACCAATAAATACATAGAGTAATAATGGACCCAAAAGTGTAAAAAAGTAGAAGAAATTCCTTTGAATTCAATGCTAATCTGAAGCAAGAGTATTTGGTGTTGTTATTTTATCATAAAAGCAGTATAATATTCTTGATAGAACAGATATGGTTAAACTTGTATTAGTCATAGCACCCACTCAACAGTGTGGAGAATAGGTTATAGTCAGTAAGAGAAGAATATCTGTGAGAATAAAGAGCATGAAAGCATATAATGTATTTTACAAAGTCCTTTTGTCTCTTTTTTTCTCTATATATAATTTTTATGGTATGTTAATCTATAGAAAAGTATAGTTATCAAAATTGTCATCTTCAAATTATACAACATAACAATTTTGTGAATAGTCGCCCTTTAGTATTTTTCAAAACATTAACTTTTATGATTGAAACCCATAGAAAAGTCAGTTTGTCAGTTGGATTTGATTTTGTCCCAATTTCAAGGATGTGATTAATCCATTAGCCATCACTCATGCCAAGCAGCAATCAATAGACACAAAGCAGAAAAATTATGTCAAATAGATTTACTTTCCAAATTCTATGCCATTTATAATGTCACAGTTATTTTCTCAAAGACACTTTGACATTTTTACAAACTTGTGGGATGATCTCTACTTCTCTAGCAAACAAAATTCATTTTCCACTGTAATAATTGATCATTTTCTCTAAACACTGATCAACTCTAGTTGAATAAATTCAGCCCTTTAACCCAGTGTCACAGACTAACATTTTCTTTCAGTTTCTTCTTTACATTTCTGTAGTCCAAATAAAAAACTTTTGTAGTTTTCTTAATACTAGCATCTTATAATAAAAATATTCAGTCATTTGATCTATATATACTTTTAGTATTCTTTATATACATTGTTTTCTAAACAATTATTTCCCTGGTACTGATTATATCTACACACTTCAAACATATTATATTTATTAAGATATTAACTAAGATCTTTTTGTACATATTGTACTGTGTAGGGAGACTACTTATATATAAATTATACAATAATATTATGAGTCTTACACTAATCTTACTGGTCATTTTGTCTTTAAAGAGTTCTTTGTGGCACACATATTACTATATTTATTAAAATTCCTTTTTCTAACAAATATTGAAGTAAAAATAATAATTAAATTCATAACATCATTAAGATTTTTATCCATGCTTTGAATTTTACTACTTCTCTTTCAATGGGGAAACCAAAGCCTTTTTTTCTTTTCATTTATGCAACTGAAAAGCTTAGTAAATGTTGCTGTTTTCATATATTTTGTCTTACTCATATTGAATCTGAATTTCTTAACTTGCTACTGTTAAATCATTCTTTTCTAACATTTACTTATAATTTATGTGCCATATTACAGTTAATATTCGCTTAAAAGTTTAATATGATATGCTATGTTCCTACTGGGATTTCATATTCATTTGAAATTATATCCAAAGCTTTACAAAAAAATCTTATATTTAAATCTTTCACTGCAGAAAATAACATGTAATTGGATTTACAAAAAACTTCTTCATTTGAAGTAAACCTCAATACACTTTTTAAAATCACATTTAAATTTTTAGTATTATCTAAAGAAATAAATGTAATAAAATGGATAGAAGACAAATATATGTTTATAATAAAATTTTATGCTTTTAACATATGAATAGATAAAAATGTGGTATTTATGCACAATAGAGTACTACTCTGCCAAGATACATATGTAGGAAATATACATATATATTTGATACATATGTAGGAAAAAGTATGCACCTTGAGACCACGATGTTAAGACACACAAGCTTAAATACATAGGAGCTTGAATGTTCCATGGTTTCTAATATATGTAAAACTCAATATATATACATATATATGTACATATATATGTACATATATGTGTACATATATATGTATATATATATGTACATATATATGTACATATATGTGTACATATATATGTATATATATATGTACATATATATGTACATATATATATATAAAGACAGATGATAGAAAAAAAGGCAAAAAAATATATTGTAGTCCAGAGCAATGTATATAAAAGTGTACTTTGATTTAGAACAATTACCTTACATTTTTTATATGTTCTTTGGACTAGTAGACTGGTTTTTAATCAGTATACATGATAAATAACTTCATTAGGTCTTATAAAATAAAAAAATAATTCTGACTCCTGAAAAGTAAAAGGGGTTAGATGGAGGAGGGAAGAAAGAAATTGCATTTTTTTTTTTTTGCATTCAGCAAAATATTTATTGAACCTCAGTTATGTCTCAGGCATTTTGTAAAAATACATGGATTAATGCAATGAAGATTCAGACAAGATTTCTACTTTCAAGGTCTACAACAAATACAATGTACATAACAATAAAAGGTGATCAAAAGTAGGAACTGCTGAAATAATACTGTCAATCAAGTGTTTTTAGTATTAAATTACAAAGACAAAGAAAGAAAGTTCTTTCCCCTTAGTCATTTCTTGCTCCCTTCCACTGGGTCACTTACAAATAGGAATTTACTGCCCATAGTTCTAGAGGCTAGTAAATCCAAGATTAAGGTGCCAGAGGGTTTGTTGTCTGGCAGACTCAATCTCTTTCCATAATGGTGCCTTGGTGCTGCATCCTCTGGAAGGAACAAATGCTGGGTCCTCACATGATGGAAAGAATTAAAACAAGGGATAGAGCTCCCTTATACCTTTAATCCCATTTGTGAGGGCATGTCTTAGTCACTCCTAATGGTCTTACCTCTAACACTATCATATTTGTTTTTAATGAATGAATTTCAAGGCTCCATTAGGACCACAACACCCAAGATGTTTAGTTTCTTTCGCTAACTTTATTTCTGCTCTCCAGACAAATGAATGATTTTTTTTAAACATTCCACTTATGGATGACATCGTTTGAAATTTAGCATTTATCTTTCTGTGTCTGTATTTTTTTTGATTTATAATTCTATTAATGTTGCTGTGGATGTCAAGATTTAATTCTGTTTATGGCTGAATAGTTTCCCACTGTGAATATTTATCACATTTTCTGTGTATATTTATCACATTTAACTTATCAATTTATCAGTTGATGGACACTTAAGATGTTTTCATTTTTTTGGTTACTGTGAATAATGCTATAATAAATAAACATGGGTCTGCAGATATCTATTTGGTATAATGAGTTGGACATATAAGCAGTAAAAAGATTGCTGAAACATAAGGTAGTCCCATTTTTAATTATTGAATAATCTCTATATGGTTTTCCATAGTGATTCAACTAATTTAAATTCTCACCAATAATGTGCAAAGATTCCCTTTTCTCCACATAATGGTTAGCTTTTGTTATCTTTTGACTTTTTAATAATAGTCTTTCCAAAATGAAATGATAGTTCATTGTGGATCTGACTTGCATTTTCCTTCCTGATTAGTGATATTGACGATTTGTTGACATATTTGACCATTTGTATGTCTTCTTTGGAGAAATATCTATGCAGATCTATGTCTTCTTTTAAGTCACTTGTTTGTTTTACTTTCATTAGGTTTTTGGAGTTTCTTATATTCATATTAATAACACCTTTTAACATCTGTGATTTTCAAATACTTTCTATACGTTAACTTTTCTATCTTATGATTGTTTCCTTTGCTTAGCAGATTGTGTAGTTAAATATAATCATATTCATCAATTTTTGCATTTGTTTCATATGCTTTTGATGTCTTATCACCTTAACAAAGAATCTTGGCCCGTTCTAATTTTCTAATTCATTTACATTTTCTGTTAGCAATTTCAAGGCTGAAGTATTACCTTCGTTTTTAATGCATTTGAACTGCTTTTCATAACTCTTGTGAGATAATATTATAGCTTAATTGTTCTGCATCTGTATATCCATTTGTCCCATCTGGATATATTTTATTAATGAAAAGACTGTCCTATGCATCTTTAATGCATATTCTTAGCATGTCAGTCAAAAATCAATTGACTATAGATGCATGTTTATTTACATGTTCATATTGGTATATGTGTGTTAATGTCAATACCATACTATTTTATTAGAACTATGGATTGCATTTTTGAAGTCAGACAATGTAATGCCTCCACCTTTGTGTTCTTATTTTTTATTTTTTTGTTCGAAGATTGCTCTGACATACTGGTTTATATTTTGTGGTTTTATACAGTGCTGAAGGATTTTTTTCTAGTTCTGTGAAAAATGTTGTTGATATTTTGATACCCACTACATTATACCTGTTGATACCTTTACGTAATATGCACATTTACAATGATTCTTCTGGGCCGGGGAACTAGCTTAGTGGTTCTGCCGCCTGCCTTACAAGCGCAAGGACCGGAGTTTGATCTCCGGTACCAAAAAGATGACATCTCTCTCTCTCTCTCTCTCTCTCTCTCTCTCTGTCTTCTCCAATTTCTTTCATCAGGGTTTTATAGTTTTTAACGTGCAGGTCTTTCACATTTTTTGTTTACATTTATTTCTAGGTACATTTTTGTAGCTATTGTAAGTGGGACTGCTTCCTTGATTTCAGATAATTCCATATATATATATATTTCTGCTATGATCTTTACTTATTTCCTCCTAGTAATTTTAGGTCAGGTGTGTATTTATTTTTCTAGTTTTTTTGAAATACAGTGAGTGATAATTTGTTTCTTTGAAATCTTTGTGCTTTTTAATGTGGGTGCTGATTACTCCAAATTTCTCCTCATTCTTCTTTTGTTGTAAATCACATGTTGTGGCATGATGTATTCTTATTTTCATTTGTTATTAAGAATTTTTTTCCTTTTGATTTTGTTCTTTACCCTTTGGTTATTCAAGAATTAATTGTTTAATTTCTATACATGTGTACAGTTTTCAAAATTTTTATTCTTGTCCATTTTTGTTCAGAGGAAGATATTCAACAGTGGTTAGAAAAGATACTCGATATGATATTCTTAAGACACTCATAAGGGGCTGTGGATATAACTTACCTATAAAGTTCTTGCCTACTATGCCTGAGGCCCTGGGTTTGACCACCAAAGTAACAACAGAAAAATATACTCATGAGGCAATTAATATGACTTCAATTTTAAAAGATCCTTGAGACATATTTTGTAGTCCATCATATAATCTATTGTGGAGAAACTTCCATGAGCTGTTCAGAAGATAGGAACTCTGCAGTTGTAGGTGAAGAATATGTATTCTGTGGTTTCATGTGTTATATTCATTTAGTCTAGAGTAGGATGTAACTCTGTTACATTTCTTTGTTTATTTTCAGTCTGGACCATCTACCCATTTTTTAAAGTGGGACGTTAAAGTCCATTACTAATATTGTATAAAATTTTATTCCTGCTTTTAGATCTAATAATAATTACTGTGTATATCTGAGTGTTCAAATCTTGAGTGCATATGTATTTATAATTGTTATTTACTTTAGATAAAGTGGCATAGTTATCTTTTTATAATAACTTCCATTGCTCCTTTTTTAAAACTTAAAACTTTTTTTTTAAGTTTTAGTTTGTCTGATATAAATAGGGCAACTTCAGCTTTTTTTATTACATTTGCATGAAAAACTCTGCCTATCCCTTCACATTCAGTCCATCCCTGTCTTTATAGGTGAAATGACTGTCCTCTAATCAACATCCCTCAAGGACTTACTTTTTTTATCCATTTAGTCACTGTTTATATTTTGATTGGAATAATAAAGCCATTTATATTTAAAACAAATATCAATATGTAAGATCCTATTATAGTCACTTTGGAACTTCATTTCCAGTTTTCTAAACTTGGTAGTCTGTATTTCTTCTTTCTTAAACTCTTTTTTTGTTAAGTAATATATTCTACTAAGGTGCTTTGACTTCTTGCTTATTGCATTTGGTCATTTATTGTAGATTTTTGCTTTGTGGTTAGTATGAAGCTTGCAAAGTTATTTTTGGTTACAATAAGCTATTTTATATCATAGCAATATAACATGATTGTAAAACATGGAAAGAAACAAAAAAAAAGCATTTAAACTATTAAAGAAATCCATAGTTACACTTCATTCTACACTGCATTTTGAATATTTGTTAGATTCTTTCATATTTTTACATAGTATTTACATTTTAACATATTAATACAGTTATTATTTTAATTATTCTAATTTTTAATCTTCATAGTAAAGATATAAATGGTTTACTCACCATGCTTATAATATTAGAACATTTTTAGCATTTTCTGAACTTAACATGTTTTCAAAATGAAATTTATTCATAAACATTTGTTTTAATTTAATTTAATTTTCTTCTTTCTTAGAGCTGTGAAAAATAGAAAACAAAATTTCTTGTAGTTTACTGTATCATGGGAAAAGGACCAGGAAAATAACGCTACAGGCAAAACAGCAGTACACTTTCACCTGTACAAGAACAGTAAATCAGCCCACTAAATTTTGTACTATTTACATGAAATTTTAATATAGATGGAATTATCTAGATCAAATTCAAAAATGCTGGATAAGATTGCTTATTGCCGTCATGTAGTACCCTAGGAATCACTGCAACATTTTATAACCACAGAAATTCCTCATAGGGCCTCATTAGGAAAAATCCAAGTTTTCTGTAAAAATTCAATCTCTGCAATCTTATCACAGTGAATTACATTTAAAATAGCTGATATATGTAAAATAAATTAAAACAATATCAGTTTTGTATACTGAAGCAAAATTATAAACAAAATTAAAAATGTAAATTTAGAACAAAACAAATTCTATTTGTACAATTTTTCATTTTTAAAGTGTAGAGTAATTTTAAGGAAAAGAAACAACATTGTAATTGATAGTTAAAGCCTAAAGCATTGTTGAAAATAGCTATAAGATTTCAGTTTATATTAAAAACTTGTTTTGAGAATAAATTTAAATTGTGTTTCTTGTTGAAATTTTTTTCAAAAGAATAATATAAGAATTTTATTGATTTTTTTTCACTTTACTAACCAAATAATTTAATTTGTATTTGTTTTTATCTGTGGATATATTTTTAAATAACTGAAAAAACAATTTGACTTAAACTTATAAAATTCTTTGATAGTAATATTGGTTGTAAAAGGACATTTCAATAAATTCAAAGGAAATACAACATAAGTACTTCAAATTTAATTACTTATAATACCTCTTTCATGGAAGTTTTAGAATGATAATTGGGAATTCAAATATTATTATGCCATATGTAATCCATTGAAGTATTTTCATACCACATTTTTGACATTATTTGCAAAAGAATAGAAAAATATCATAATCAATTTCATTTGCACAGTAATATCACTTTCAGGGTCTTGACACAGAAGAGTTTTCAAAATAAATTTATTATTTGTCATCCCCTACTCCTCCCAACACAAATAAGAGGCTCTGAGTGCTTACATATATGTGGGTGGGTGAATATCTATGTCCTCAAATCACTTCTGTTTTATAAAATTCGTATGCATAACATCATAATTTTGTAGATCCAAAATCTCAGTGTCACAGAACATGGAATATGGGTGAATCAGAATAGATATTCCATACATTACTAAAACATAAAAGTAGAAATTAAACCAAACTACATGGATAAATAATGTAATAAACAACTTCAAAATCTGTGGAAAGACTTCCAAATTATAAAAATTTGAAGCAATAAGTGGGTAAATATGTTGATTTAAGAAGGGCTAGCAGGTGAGGAAATATTGGAGATTTAGGAACACAGTATAATCTTCCTGATTCCATCAATGCAGGGATAAAGATCACACAAGCATCTCCCCAAATTAAAGTTGGAGTCTAATTAAATGCATGCAGGTACACAAAACACACACACACACACATCATACTACATATGTATACAATATATATGTAAATACAGAGTCCTCCAAAAATAGTATACCCACTTCAGGAAAGAAAAAAAGTATAAAAATATTTTAATACTGAATTTATTAAGACGTGATTAATTTGTTAGGTTCTACAATTATAAGAGGTGATCAAAGTGGTGGCCATCAGTTTCCAGACATTTATTAGTGTGGTGAACTGCTGCTTGGTTAACTTTTGTCATTGAGATTGCTGCATATACATTTTCAGTTTCTTCTCTAAGAGCTGGTAATGTAGTAGTTTTCCTGTGATATACAACATTCTCTAGGGTCAATAGACCCTTTCTATTGAAAAAATGTCATACTGTTTTTCTTTTCTAGAAGTGTATATACATTTTTTGCTGAACTCTATAAAAATATGAATAAATATATTAGTTTATAATGCTTAAATTAATTAAATAATCAACAATCATTAAGTGGTACCTACTAGTTGTCCAATAAATGAAGGTCCTTAAATTTACTACAGTTATACCTTTTATAATATTTTAAAATACTGGTGGCTTACTAGATTAGATAGAATAATAGTCTAACAAATATGTCCTTATCCTAATTCCTAGAACCTGTAAATATGTTATACCACATGTAATATAATTGGCATTGCCCATAGAATCAACTAGTCATGAGAAAAGAGATTACCGTTTTTCATCTGCGAAGGCCCCTTGTAATTATAAGAATAACTAAAGAGTAACTATTTTAGTGGTATGATACAACAAAGACTCAAATGCCCATTACTGGCTTTAAACATGCAAGGGGTTCACAATCCAATGACTGGGCAACTCCCTGAATTTGAAAAACTCAAGAGAACATATTTCCCCCCATATCCTCTAGAAAGAAATATAGTGAGGTAGATAACATAATTTTAGACCATTGAGGGCCATTTCAACTCTATTATCATGAAACTATTAAATAATTAATTAATTAATTTAAAGACAGGGTCTTGTTATGAAGATCAGGCTGGCCTTGAAATCACTGCATAGTCCAGGCTGGCCTTGAACTTGCAGGGATCTTCCTGCCTCAGCTTCTCAAATGCTGGGATTACAAGTATGTACCACACACCCAGAGCTTTTTCTTTTTTATTTATGTTTTATAACCTTTATTTTTGGCAATTTGTGAGACCAGCAATAGGAGATTAATGAAATTTAAGCTGTTAACCATTCCTCTCTTACTTTCTTTTTCATTTTTATCAATGTTTGTCTTCTACTTTACATGCTAAATTCATAAAGTACCTTACATTCCATAAATTATTAGAGCTAGGGTATGAGTATGTAATTCTGATCAATGAGTCTTGAAATATAAAAGTAAAATAATAAAAATACTGTGCTAGGGCATAGCTCAAGGATAAAGCACTTGGCTAGCATGTTCAGTGTCCTCGGTTGTTGTCCCAGTGCCAAGGCAAAAAATCCTGAAGGATATTTATTTCTTAAGGAAAGAAATGTGTAATACATGATGTTTGAAAGTATGACAACTAATTTTGGGGAACAGAATCATGAAATAGCAAGATCGATGGATTTATTACAAAGGGTCATTTGTGTTTTTATCTCTTAATTCACTTTCTTAGATACACTGCTCTTTGGCACTAAAATCAATCCAATTGACAAATTTCCAAATGCTTTATGGGGAGTCAAATATTAATTATTTTTCTAGATTTATTTATCTAAAACCTTAGACTTGAAATACTACCAAGAGTGAGTTAAATTAGTACACCATTGTTTTGTTTAAATGTTTCATTACTGAACACTGACTTTCCTGAAAAGTTCACTTATTTATAATATTGTCTAAAACTCTTGTGAAAGAATCATTTTAAGGTTCCCTACTGTAAAGGTGCACGAATTCAATCTTTTTGTTTGTTAATTGGTATATTTATTAATCCCCTATATAAAACCTTCCCTAGATTCTTCAAATATTTTGGCTTTTAGTTATGAAATTGACAAATTTCTCTTACCTGTGTAATATTATTTGGTGATATAAGATATATAAACTTATCTGCAGTCAGTAAGAGCTTTGTTTTATGTCTTTGTACAATAATGGTTTCCAAAAATGAAGTTGCCAGGTGTACATAATGAGAAAGGTGACAATAACCTACATTCATATTTGTGAATATCTGTGTAATATTTTCACTGGAAAATTTTATTTTAAACATCATTTGCTGGGAGGTTTAAATGTTTTCCATGTGTTAAAGGAAGAAATTATCACCTCTGGTAAGAATTTTACATTATTTATTTAGTAGAGTTAACCAAGGTCTGTCTGGTATGAGGGAAAAAAAAATCACAGAACTCCATTACAGATGAAATCAGAATTAATGCATACTAGAAACAGCCACTTTAAATGTGATTCTCCTTAATGCCAAGTTTATACTTAGAATCACTGTAAAGCTCAAGCAAAGCTATCTTATTGTGCAAGAATATAGGCATCAGTCTTCAAATCTAGTTACACTCAGCCGACAGGTAGTTATTTAGGGAGACTATCCACAGGGAATGAGTGCATTCCCATCTGCTTAAGTACTGGCTGCCAGTGATAGGAAAAGATAGGGAAGATCTATCATTCTAAGTGAGGGATCAATGGCCCAGAGCATACTGTGAGAAAGCAAGTGAAGAGAATGTTATTTTGTATTGGAGAAAAGTCAGAAGGATATTGACCCTCTCTAAGTCATGTAGAATTGGATTTGGGGACAGAGTTTCTCTGTGAGTGGTCCGTGTACCTTGTTAAAGTCATTCAAACAGCAGTTTCACAAGGCACTTCAAGTCGGTATCTAACATTAAAAAGAATAAAAGTATGTCCATTCAACAACTCTTCAAAGAAAAAGAAAAGTCAACGTTGTGTGACTCTCAAATCTGTCCTCTCTCCTTTGAGGTGAAACACACAAGTGAGCATTTGGCACTCAAACACAATTTTCTCCCATCAAGCAGAAGGATTGTCTACTTGAACAGGATATAGTTCAATCAATCATGGAATCATAGGCTATTATATCTGGAGGACTCTGGATCTATTGTCTAGTAAAATCTCAAATTAAATGTGATCTAAAGAGGTTAAAATATTGCCTCCATGACTGAGCCATAACAAAAAGCTGTTGGAGGACTAAGGTGTAAAGGAGAATCAAATCTTTAATTTAGCATTTTGGTGCTCTTCTACAACATGATGCTATTCTAATTAACCTCTTATGAAGTATATTTTGGTAGATATTATCATTATGAATCCAGTAATGACAAGTAATACAACATAAGCAACTATTGGAGAAGAGTACGTTTGACTGGATACCTAATATTCAGCCTTTCTTTTCTATCATGTATAACCTGAAGTATAAAAGCTCAATTTGTAGAATTTCTTGGATCTTCTACATGTGATTAAACCTCTGCCAACTGCATGCACTTATAGGTGTTTTTCTGCAGTCAGTGCCATGAGCGTATTTGATTTATCAGTGATCACATTAATCAAGGTCTTTGTAGCTACTCATGGGTATTTGAGTTCCAAGCTTTATTTTTGTCTGGATCTAATATGCACATGACAGTATGGAGTCAATCATTGTCAGAAGATTTTTTTTATCCCCTGTTTACGTGGTCAGTGGTTACTGTGGCTCCCTGCTTCTCCCTGATTCGGGCAGAGTTAGCATTTTCTCTAGTCTTCCAGTTTACCTATACTTTTCGGAACATCATACCTCAAAGCCTAACTAATGGAAAATGATCTCTTTTGAACATCTTACAATTTAATATACAAATATACTCTTTGATTAAGTTTATTTCTCTTTTTGGCTTGAAAGTGTGTCTCTACTACATATAACTGAACTCTAATACAAAATTACTAGGTGTATTTTGTATTTACTAACATATTCAAATAAAGATGTTATGAATATTAAAAGAAAGCTTATAAATTAAATAGGTCTGAACTTAGATTCAAAACATCTAAGAATTTGGTACTCTAAAAACTAAATGCCAGTAATAATGACGATTCATATGTCAGAAGCAACCTGAATTTATGACAGCAGTATTCACATCTCCTACATGCCCAGCAGTATATATATGTTGCTTTTGCATCATTGTAGATACTAACTTCAATATCAAGGAGATAGTGCCTTGAATGGGGATTAAGTGTTGAACATACTGTTAAATTAATGGGAGGTATTAAAACAGTGACCTTTTAAAAGTGGAAGTTAATGAAAAAGAGTCTTGGAAAGGTTTTGGGAAGGGAATGACATGATAAAATAATGTTTAAAGCATATCATGGGGAGTAATATATGAAAGAGTGAAGGAGCTATATGAGGAGAAATATTAAGATTAATGGTGCTGGAAAAAGAGGCATAAATACAAGAGAAGGTCTTTTAGGGAGGGATGATGTCTATAGCAAAGGGATTCATTTTAGTGAGCAGTTAACTTCAGGAGATAGACATTAATAAAGATTTTCATACATGACTATTGTAGACATAACATCCCAGATATAAATAAAAAGATGTGAGGTATTAGAAAGAGGGCAATAGGTGTCATATGGTATAGTACTTTTCAGAAATGAGAGATGTTCACCTCTGCAGTCTGTGCACTGAAGTGGGGTGCAAAGCTGTGGGAAATGGAACCCAATGAAATACAGGATGTTTAGGAGGGTTATTTGGAAAGATCATGAGGAAAATGATCAAGGAACTAAGCAACAATAAAACTAGACAACATACAATTCATATAGGTCAAGTTTACCTATGCGATTTCACAGCTCAGGCATAGAAAATTAAAATAAAGAGAAATTTAGATTCTCCTTTAAAAAGATATGTAAATACAGCAACTTTAGACAGGCTGATAAAGAAGTAAATTATAATCAATGGTAATGCCAAGATTTATAAATCCATTTTAGGTTTAATATAAATGCAAATAACCTCCAAGAATACTACACATATGATTTTCATTTATTTCATTTTTTCCTCTAATGCTTCAAAGTGCAACAGAATTGTCAATGAAAAAGTCATTCAGGTATTCAGGAGAGACATTTCCTCTGGTTAGGGAAGAGTCAGAGTACATCCTCTAATGAGAAAATTGAACTCCATCCCGACTAGCTAGCATCTTTCTTGGGAAGACCACCACTCTCCTGCTAAAGAGTTAGCTTTGCCCCTATCTTCCCTCTACCCACAGGATGGGTGGAATTTGTAGCGTCTGAAGAGTCTTTACAGGACCAGAGAGGAGGAATCTTAAAGGCATGGTGCCAAGAGTGATCATTCCTGCCAGTGTTCCCATGTTAACACAGGGAGCAACAATGATATATTTGAGAAGTGAAAAAAGGAGGAAATGTTCAATTAAAAGTGAGAAACAACTAACAAGAGACTTTATAGCTATAGTATCAGGAATTCCCCTGGTAGAAGGGAGAACTGAGCTACTCCTATCTCACCTAGAAGCACAGAGCAGATCTGCATTACCTCTGAGCACTTTTCCCCTAATACCATCTTCTGTCTTCATTCCAAATCACAGTTTGCTTTGAAGATAGCACAAACATCTTTCTCCTATCTTTCCTTTTCCACATACTTCCTTTTGGTAGCGATTTTTTCCTGAAGCACTGCTTTATTTCTTCTAGCGATGTTAGCAGATAATATAGAAGCTCTCAAAAAGCTGGAAATCTATGCCAGGGAAAAAAGCTTGCAGGTAGGATTCTGTCTTTGGTGGAGTCCTGAGCCAGCAGAGTGAACTTAGCCTGTGAGCCTTTGGCCCAGAGAATAGCTAATGCTATGCTAGGTACTCATCTCTATAGAAGGAAGAGGATATATCTAACTGTTGCTGACAGTTGCAAACTAAATCACTACTGCCTGCCACCCATATACTCCACTTCACTATTCACAATTGTTTTGTAGACCTCAGGAACCAAATGGAGTGGGGGGAATCTGAAGCAGATGAAGAACTTAGAGGGCAAGTGGTGATGTGGGTACCTTCAGCTGTATGGTTTGAACTTAAGGTCCATGAATGTAAGGGAAAATCAGTCATTCAGAGAATTCCCCTCCATCAGCTATATCTTTGTGGCTACGTTTGATGAGTTTTAGGATAAATGTACTTTAAATGAGGGGGACATTCTAAGGCCCATCTATTGTTTCAGGATCAGGAGTACCTGAGCAAGCAGTGGGGACGTGAGACTGACAAATGAAGACATGACTGACATATGTTCAGTGCACCTACTTATCAGTAAAAGACTCAAGTTTAAGAGTAATCATTAAAAGTATCTCTAAACAGTAATTATAGAATGCAATTACACAGAATGCTCCAATTATATGATATTTACAGAGAAAAAAATTTGACATCAATATTGTTATCAGTATTTGGAATCACTTTATGTAAATTCATCTTTATGTATACAGAAACTTTACTATTAATTGCCTATACACTTAAAATAAATTCTTCTTTCTTGAAAAATTATAATAACTGGTCAATTTCTGTCCTAAAATCTATCCCTTTTCTTAATTAGCTATAAAAGTTTGATTTTGGTAATTACTTCTGCTTTTAAAATTTATCTTTCCAATTTCATTTTATTTCTGTAACTATTGTCTTGGTTATGTTTCATGTAATACATATAGTTGATAGTTTAAAAATCTTGAAATATTTCAACTGGATCATTTTGTCCACTTTTAGTTACTATATTTTTAAATGTATACCTATATACAAAAGTGTCCATTTTCTGTTTATCTTCATACTGCATAGAAGTGGCCATTTCCTAAGTATTTTAATATTGTCTTCTCCCATTACTGTCTGTTCATGTTTGTTCCTCTGTCCAATTTCCTGGCATTTTTTGTTTCATTTTGTATTGTTTTGTTTTGTTTTGTTTTGTTTTAAGGACACTAGCCATATGGGTTAGGAGCTAATCAAATAACTTTATTTTAAAATTTTACCTCTCTGAAGACCTAATCTCCAAAAAAGGTCACATTCAGAGGTACTAAGCAATATTAGTATAACAAGCATTTCTTGAGGACACAATTCAAATCATTATTTTTTTCTTTAAAAAATAATATAAATTTCAACGTGATTTTTTTTCTTCCTATTAATGTTTACCAGTGTCTTCTGGCTTCTAATGCTCAATTGAGAAGTACAGTTCTAGAACCCTTTTAAAAAAACATAATCATCAAAGAAGATAGCATCTCTATTTCCTAATTTCCAAGAGAAGATAAGAATACACTTTCAGCTCTTATCTGGATTCCAACTTTCAAACTATCTCTCCTCATATGTATATTAGAAATGTATTTTTTTATTTAGGTAAAGGGAATTAACACATATGTGCCACCCAACTCCCAGGTGGATTTAAAATAAACTATGAGTGCCAAGTGGAACTGTCAAGTCCTCTTGAGGAATATTTATCTACCTTGAGAGGCTACATGAGATGGATTCCATCTGGTTGGCTGTTATAAAAAAAGAAATTTATTTCTGCCCTTGCCGTCTCTACAAAATTGCCTGTTATATACATCAGAGTTGCTGTTACTTCTTATTTAACAAGAAAATTATTTTCTTTCTTTTCTTTTGTTGAAAGTATTTCTGAAATGGCTACGGAATTCTTTTTAATTATATAAGTTCTCCATTTTCACATTCTGTATTTCATATTTATTTACCTCACTATTTTGGTTTCTCTTCTCTCTGTACAATATAAAAAACTCTCTCTGGTCTATTTTTTTAATAAAAATAGGTATTTCTGTGCCAGGGATTTAGCTCACTGGTGCTGCTGCCGCCTATCTCTAAGTGTATGGTCCCAAGTATGATTTCAGGTACCAAAAAAAAAAAAAAAAAGAAAGAAAATAGTTATTGCTTTGACTATGGCTACTTTCTCTTTAAAATTTCCCTATGAATTTGTTTTTTTTTTTAAGTTTTATTTATTTATTTATTTATTTTTGATACCAGGTATCAAACTCGGGACCTTGGGCTTGCAAGGCAGGCGCCAGAACCACTGAGCTAAATCCCCTGCCTTGAATTTGTTTCTTTTTAATGTATTTTATGACATTTTATTTTCGCAAATCATTACAGTTTTTGCATATATTTTCAAGATCTTTTTTAATTAAAAAAAACCAAGAATAGTCTTTTCTCCCCCACACATGTTTTTCTTCTTTTAGTTTCATCACAGGTTCATAATTTTACTTTTTAAAAGCATTTTTAATTCATGTGCTTTCTTTATGGGTTGGGAATTCCATTAAATTCATTATTTTCTTTGAAAATAAGTACTGTGACAACTCAGAATTCTGTGAAAATGAAAGGTGTTTTTCTGGAGAAATTTTTTCTTAGTTTTGTTCAGGTATTTGGGGACTATCGGGCAGAGACATTGAATTCATGATTTTTTGAAACCTCTTGAGAAGGAAGATTTTTGGCTGGGTAATAGATATTTCTTGTTATCTAACAAATTACTAAAAAAATTAGCACTTCTCAATGTTTCTGAGACTCAAGAATCTGGGAGCAGTTTAACTGAGCAGGAGTTGCTTAGGGTCTCTCAACATAATGCAATCAAGACTCTTAACTTTCTTCAGAGAAAGCAAGAGATCTACGAAAAGAAAAAATAGAAATTTTCATTATGCAGAAGTTGAAGTCATACCCTGTCTCTTCAGCTTTATTCTATTTATTAGCAGTCAGTAAGTCCAGCTTTTAATATAGGAAATTAAGTTCCTCTTTTAGTAAAAGTAGAATCTGTCATAGTTTAGATCTAACACGTCCCCAAAATCTCATATGTCTGTAAGTTGACTTACAACTTACAGATGGGGATGCTATTCTTACCAAAGGATTCATTCACTGATGAGTCCTTAGTATGCATGACCTGATTTGAGCTGGGTTATAGGGGTGTGAATCAAGGATTGTATTTTTGTTCCTGCTTCATCCTTTTGTCTCTGCTTCCTAGCTGCCATGGGGAGAGCAATCTTCCTTTCTGGTACACTTACGCCATGTTATTTCAATTTTACACCCAAATAACCACAGACTGAATCTTTGAAAACTGTCAACTGAAATAAATCCCTCTCTTCCTTTATGTTGTGGTTCTTGAGTATTTAGTTGCAGTAACAAAGGAACTAACACAGTATCAAATAACTTTTTTGGCATATTTAAAACCACCACAGGCTGTAAACTCAGTTGAAGATTGAGTACCTATTCCACTTCTCAGTTTCAGTTGGATTCTATCCTGTGATCTGTCACAAGGCAGATTTCTTTGCAATTGTCACCGGCAGAGACAGGTGGAGAGTCTTCCCAGTCCTGGGCCTGACTCTCTGGATGCAGAAGGTTGTGAAAGAATCAGATAGAGATCGACAGTGTAGAAGGAAAGTTGAACTTTTATTCAACAAGCATGCAAGAGTATAGCTGACTTCTCTCAGAGAAAATGGAGCCACTGTTGGGGGAGGGGGGCACTCAAGGGGTTGATTTTATAGTCTGGGGCCTATCCTGTCTCTGGGCTGAGGGCGCACCTAGTTGATTGGCTAATTGGTTGATATGTCTCCTTATTAGGGAAGGGTCATGGGGGTCTTTCACATCTTAGGGTCAAGTTTCTTTTTTCCCTTTTGCTTTTAGTAAACCAAACTTTGAAGTGTACAGCCTAAAGAGGAAGTGTAACTGCAGGCTGTCATCTTTTCACAGGTAGTTAAGCCTTTTCTGCCACCTATCTAAACTCCTTCAGGGGTGGGAGGACCCCTCAACTTTCCTTGCCTATGGGTCTCTATCCCTACACAATCATTTGAAGTAAAGAGTATTGAAGGTGGGGTTAAACATTATTCACATAAAGACAATATAGCTCTTTGAAATCACTTATTAGACTCTCTCTTGTGCACTCTGGCTGTTGTTTTTTATACACACATTTCTTTTAAATTAGCAAAGCTACAGCTGTTTTTAGTAGTTTGGAAATACTTTCAGGCAATAAGCAATGTTGTATTTATCTCTGATTTTCTACTTTTACTTATCTTTGTATTCCTTATTATATCTCTACAGGTCTTCATGGTTTCAGAATGATTTTGTCATTTGGACCATGTAGCATTTTTTAAGTTTTTATTTTTTCTTTTAATAAATATAGGTACAGGTCCCAGAACAGAAGAGGCTTCTGGGTAGGCATGCCTTAGCTCCGAGGGCAGAGGAGGTTTCTGGGTGAGCATGTCACATCTCCCAGTGCAAAAGAGGCTTTCTGGGTAGGCGTGCTTCAGCTCCCAGCACAGAGGAGGCTCCCGGGTAGGTGTGCCACAGCTCCTAGCACAGAGGAGGTGAGCCACAAAGGCACCAACAGTACCACCCCCACCACAAAATGAGAAGACACATAAACAAGCCTCAGAACCAGACTTCCAGATCACCTACAGCAACCACAAAGGGAAACAAGATGGAACACTCAGATACTCAACCACCTGGACTCCCTGAACTAGCAATGAAAGAGGATCTGGAAAAAATGAAATTAGAAATAATTTCTCACATAACAGCACAGTTTGTGCCCATAGTGCAAGGCATGATTAATAAATCTAGAGAGGACAAAGATAAAAAAAAAAAAATAGAGGAGCTGAGGAACATGATGAAATCCCAACATAGGAAACAAATGAATTCCATAAAACAGATGCATACAGATTTCCAGGAGATTAAAAACTGCAATGAAAGTCTGTGCAGCAGAATGATCAAATGTGAAGACAGAATTTCAGATATAGAAGATAAGATTGCAATTAATGCCCAGGTAAAGAAAAATTTCTTTAAAATTGTAAGGGACCATGAGAAATCAATTCAGCAGCTACTAGACAATGCAAAGAAGAATAACATAAGACTGATTGGAGGCAATGAAGAAACAGGAGAGAGGGCAGATGACATACAAAAACTGTTCACAGAAGTGATGGCAGAAAACTTCCCAAGCAGGGGAAAAGAACTTTACATACAGATAAGTGAGGCATATAGGACTCCAAATAGTCTTGATCAAAAAAAATCCACACATAGGCATATAATTGTTAAGATTCCA
>NW_004624789.1:8283555-8315577 GCF_000247695.1 Heterocephalus glaber | reverse complement strand
TGAAATAAATAGGACACACATGTGTAAATACCAAATAGTTTCTCTAGTGTGAGAAACTGAAAGTGTAAATAAGGACTGAAAGGTATAAGAGATAACGTGAAATAGGAAGAAAACGGGCAAAGGGGAAGGGGAAGTGGGAGGTATAGGGGAAAGGAAAGTAGGGAGTGGAATTAATATGAGAAAATGAAAAAATGGAAACAAAATCTTTGTAAATAGGGAGGGATGGAGGAATTAAAGGGAGGGCAAGGAAGAGGGAAAAATAAGAACCAAGAAAGATTATGTAAAGGTGCAAATTTCCAATAATTAATGTCATTATATTGTATACCTAAAATGTAGCAATAAAAGGATATACAGAAAAAATAAATAAATAACATCTCTGCATTTGAAGTCTCTTTTAGTTGGAAAAAACCCCATAGTTTTGAATGGCAGTAATTACAATAACCAAGGCTTATTTGGATCCGTTCTTATGTACTAAGGTCCATCAGTGTTCTGGGTTTGAAATCTTGTATTTGTGCATTCCTTTTATGTAGTCATTGGACTTTAGATATAGATTTTATGAAGATAAAGCTATGCTCCTGAGATGTGATATATCTTGATACAAAGTTTTTCTCAAAGATCACTGTGGTATGCTTCTTAACCATTTTTCTTTTGCATTTATTAAAGTGATTTTCAACTATGATGCAAATACAGAAGAATGAATGTCAACTTCTGGCCTTGGGTTGCTTCAAGTTCAGGGAGAGCAGAGATAAAAATGTACCTGAAACATCAAAATTAAAAACTTTTGGGCCCGAGATTTAGTTTAGTGGTTCCACCGCCTGCCTCGAAAGCGTAAAGACCCAAGTTCAATCCCTGGGACCAAAACATAAACCAAATAAGTAAGGTTTTTTTGCCGGAGATTTAGCTCAGTGGTGGCGCCACCTGCTGTGCAAGCGCAAGGACAGGAGTTTGATCCTCAGTACCAAAACAAACAAACAAAAAAAACCCTGAAAAACTTTTGTGGCCAAAAAGATACCATTCAAGACAGTTAAAGGCTAACCCACAGAATGGGAGAAAAGTTTTTCAAATCTGGTAAGAAGATAAAAAATTATTGCAACTCAATTATAAACTATAAAATCCCAATTAAAAATGGGCAAATGATCTGAACAGACATTCTTGAAAGGAGATATTCAAATGTGTAATCAACACATGAAGATGTGTTTTACATCATTACTCATCAAGGAAATGTAAATCAAAAGCCCAATGTGTACTACTTAACACCCATTAGCATGGCAGAAATAAAAAGGGCAATAGAAAGTGTCAGTGATGAGATATAGAAATCAGAACCCTTTTACTTTGCTAATGGAAATATAAAATGATGTATCTGCTTTGGAAAATAGTCTGAGAGGAATTCACATTTTAAAACAGAGATTACAGTACTATATGATTCAGCAGTTTCACTCCAAAGTGTATACTTAATGAAATGAAAGCATATATCTACCAAAAATCTATACAAATGTTTGTAGCAACATTTTTCTTAATAGCTAAAAATTGGGAAAAAAATCAAATTGTCTATCAACCAATGAATGAATAAATAAAGTCTGGTATTTCCATATAATTGAATAGTTGAATATAAAAAGGAATGGCATTATGATACATCTTCAGCAGAGATAAACCTTAAAAACATTATGAAATGTGAAAGAAACCAGTTGTAAATGACCACATTCTGTATGGTTTCATTTGTATAAAACATAAGAACAGAAGGGTGAATTGTATGGTGAGTTATATCTCCATAAAGTTGTTAAGAAAAAGAAATAAATAAATAGTTACACAGGAAGCTGAAAAAAAAAGTAGAGATAGGGATTTCAGAATAGTATAAGGATCTCTGCAAATTCTCATTTTCCTATATCAATATTAAAAATCTTGGCAAAACAAAAAATTAACCTCTATTGAGCTCTGGAAATTAACCTAAGTTTGCTAACACATTAGTGCCAGAAAAAAAATGAATCTCAATGACTGCAGGACTTGTGCTGTTTTAATTTTACCTACACCAACCTTTCTCTTCCCAGCTTTGTGGTGTCCTTAAAAAAAACCTCAATATTTGCCGCTGTAGTATAGCTGTGATCTAACATCCTCATGTGCTCTGGAAGAAGGAAAAGCCCCTACAGAGAGCTCCTCATCAATTTCCATCGCTAGACCCTTGCCTTTATCTGGTCTGTGTCCGGGTCCCATGGTAAGGCCTCATTCACTTGTATGTGCCTGTTTACATTTATACCAATGTATTTTACTCATGGTGTTGCATTTTAAATTTTATTTTTAATTGTTGTTGCTATGAAGAACTGCAATTAGTTTTTATGCATTGATTATTTATTCTGCAAACCAGAAACCACACTTTTTTTTTTTCCAGTACCAGGGATCAAACTCAGGACCTCGTGCTTGCAAGGCAGGCATGGCACTACTGAGCTAAATCCCCAGCCCACAGAAACCACACTTATTAGCTCTTCAGCATTTTTCTTGATTCATAGGTTGCCATTTATATCGTTTTATTTTCAGGTACTCAATCATAATATCTGCAAATAGGGATTTTTTATTTTTTCCTATGTATGGCTTTTATTTCCTTTTCTTGCCTTATTGTATGACTTAATACTTCTAAATTAGTGGAGAGAGCATAAAATTATATCCACACATACACATATATATGAATTTTCAAAAATTCCTTGCAGGAATTTATGGGAAATGAAAACACTTTTACTAGGTGTTTGGATAACTGGCAAACAACATAAAATAACTTTGATCTCTGCCATATCCTTAAAAAGTATCTTCAGCTGAGATTATAGACCTGCACATAAAAACTGAAAGTATGAAGCATGTGGGAGGACAATTGGAATAATATGCTGCCCACCTCAGAGTAACAAAATTTGTATCTGTCACAGAAGACACAGAAAATACTTATCATATTCAAAATAATTCGAGACATTAGACCTCCTCAAATATTTAAACTATATAAAATATAACATTAAAATGAGAATGGAAGCTACAATCTGAAGGAAAATATGCACGGTATAATCAAACAATAAGTGGTATATTTAAATAAAAACTTAAGAAATTATTATGGTAAAAGTCAC
The DNA here is from genome assembly GCF_000247695.1 of Heterocephalus glaber. Next base: position 8,312,476 of record NW_004624789.1, on the reverse strand, counting down.
GTTACCATTAATCTCCTTCAAAATGCTCCCCTAGCCTCAAATACACTTGTCCCTTCATTCTTGACACTTTTTGAAGCAGTTTTGGAAGCCCATTATGTGATTGTCTTTTAGTGCCTTCTTGGATGTCCTGAATCCATTCAAACATTGTTGGCAACTTCTGTCAAATAAAAACATTATGGTATGTCCTGTTCCACCTTATTCACTGGATCTGGCACTATGCGACTTCTGGCTCTTCCCCAAAGTCAAAATGACTAAAAGATAAGAATTTTGAATTCAAGATATTGAGCCAGCAAAAACAATGCAACCAAACAGGGATTTCTGCAACTGTTTTAGAAAGGGGCAAGAATGATTATACAAATATATTTCAAGTGACAGGGAGTTTTCTGAGTGAGTTTAATGCCAATGTGTCTTTTAGGATAAAATATGTACTCACCTTGTATTTTGATCATACTTTGTAGGTCTAATAAGAAATTTGAATAAATAAAACAATAGTTCCTTAAAAGCCTGACATAAAATTTATTTTAAAATGGCAAGCATTTTGAAACAATGGTTATATATGCATAAGGAAAATGATCACCTAAAATGTACTCATTAATATTAGTTTTCAGGAAATTGATCAGAATGAGGTAAGATTCCATGCACATTAAGATTACTAAATTTAGAAGTACTCCTTTGACAAATTTTGCTGATACTATAATTAATTTGTAAATTTTTGATAATCAAAATCAAAGTGTTTACTTCTGGTGTAATAGAGTCTGAAAATTAAGGAGAAAGCAAAATCTTCACATAAGGAAAATATGTTATACCTTGATTAGAATTTGAATCTTGTTGGTGTGAGTTCTGCAAAATTACCAAACAATAAACTTGATTTGTATATTTCACTGTGTGTAAAATTTATCTCAGTAATAATAATAATGATTGTCATCATCATAAATCATTTACTCACACAAAGTGCAAATATCACATAGAATTTAGTGTAGACTATCTGTATTATCCATGATGTTTTTCCTAAAACTACACTGAAGCTCTGAGATACTGGGTAATGATGATACTGCAATATTGGGGTAGCAACAGAGAAGAGCAATTCTTTCAGGATTCTAAATCACAGGTGAGAAAATAGATCTAATTGCAGCATAGGTTCATAGGAGGAAGGAAGACTTCCAGTTCAGAAAACTATTTGGGAATTTTCCATGGAAGGAGCTCTAACCCTCATTTAAATTGGTATGGTTTATAAACCAAGTAAAATGATTTCTGTGGATAGCACAAAAGATTTAAAAGACTAAGAATCCAGGCCAACTATAAACATGAGCTAATTTCTTAACTTGAAAAATCTCCACACTTAATATTAGTACATTATCTTCCTTAATTTTATAGGATAATGCCTCTCTGTGTGACTACTTCAACAAAGATATTATAACCTCTAATATTATCTCTAATAACATGGGGCACATTTGTTTTCTGGATCAAATATGACATACAGAATTGACTGAATTTTCTTTATATATATTTTTTTCAAGCAAACTTTTCAGGTGTCATAGTGCAAGATCATAGTTAAATTCAATGGAACTGGGGGAAAATTATTAAATGCAAAGACTATGAGTGTTATTTGTATTTTTGATTTTAAGATCTTGAGCAAAAGCTTCTGTCTCACTCTTTGAGTTTCTTCTGTAGTTGGTGTTTTAAGAATATCTGGTTTGGAATTACAAAAACTTGATGTCTAAACTCTCTGGTTTCCCTGAACTGGTGGGGCTTTCTTTTAGGCAATCAGAATACTGCTCCTAACCCTGCACAATTTCTGAGCTTTCTTACAGAGTGAGGGTGTCTTGAGGTTGCTAAGGTAAGCTATTAATTCCTTCTTCATTTTCTTATCATAAGAGACAGTTTTGATAAATTCCAGCTAGTCCTTTTTTAAGGCTGTAGGATACATAGAAAAAAAAGATTCAGAATCATATTTAATTTAAAAATTTTAATTAGTAATCACTGTCCAACATTTTATGTATTAAAATTTTAAATATCCCTTCACATGTTATAAATAGAAAAAATATTCTTAAATGTATACTTGTGTTATTTTTAGTTTCTCTCATTTGATCCATTATTTTCAATAATTTCTATTAAATAAATTGTCCACAACTTTTATTTAGTAAGTGTATTTTATGTATGTTAAAATCTTTTTGTCTTAGACATTTGAAAGTAATTATTTGTAAAAGTATTAACATTTTATTTCTAGTTAGAATGCTGTAAGCAGAAGAGTTTGTTTTAGGAGCAAACTGGTGTCTATTGGTTAGATATAGCAATGATATATCCAAATATCATGGCATTGTTTCAAATTTCAAATACACTACAACTCTAATACCTATGTAATTATATTTTAAGTGTCATAAAAAATTTCCACAGGATTTATAATTATTTTGATTTATTGGTACTTAGGTAGCTTTTCATAAAGACTATACTGAATCAGGCATGGTGACACATTCCTTTAATGTCAGCACTGAGGGAGATGGAGGCAAGAGGATCACAAATTCAAGTCCTACTTGGGCAGCTTAGTGAGACTATGTATCAAACTAAAAAAATAAGAATGTATGTCAGTGATAGAGTGCCCTAACTTCAATTCTTGATACTATAAAAAACCAAACCAAAACAATAAAATATTATATTTTTGATAAGGTCATATTATGAGCTGTTACTTAATTTTCATATTAATCAATTATAATACTACTATTATTTTCAACTTCAGAGCTCTCAAGTTTTTTAAAAAGGTTCTTAATTTAATAGGGAAATTCATGCTTTTAAAAATTGTGTAATCACGTTTAATCCATAGCATATCTACTTAAATAGGTAAGTCATGGAGCTTCACCTGTGTGTCTTACTCCTAAAAAGAAGCTCAAATCAACTGTCACATTTTTAATTACAAGTTCAGAAGTAATTCACTCAATTTTTGCTACACACTGTTTAAAGGCTTTAGTAATTTCATATGAGAAAAAGTCACATGCTGTGGAGCAATGTCTGGTGTATAGGTTAATCATAACAGCAGGCTCTTCTAAATGAGAAATATTAGAGTCACTTGGCTGTAACAAAGAATATTAGCAGAATCAGATGAAATGCTGGTTCAATGGTAGTTCTCAAAATTCAATAATCACACAAAAATCAAATGTGTATAAACTGAGCAGAAATAAAATTAACCATAAAATACATTATCATGCAAAGGTTCAAATACTACTTTAGACATAATTCATTTGGTTTTATTGTGAAAGCAGTTCCTTGGAAATACAAGGGATTGGGTTCCAGGCACACGTTTTGTCACAGAGGTTTTCAGTACCATGGGATTCCTCTGGGTGATACATATTTCCCCCAGTCTTGGAACTGAGCAGAAGCCTATATGAGTCAAAAGCGAAAACAAGGAAAACCACAGCTAAGTACATCAGCTGAAGTACATTTGGATACCTCTGTTGCTATGTAACTTCTCTTGTTGATTTTCTCAGTCCTGCACACTTAATGAATCTTTCAGACCTATGTACTCATTCCTTGCCTATGTTTAAATTCATTGGTAAAGATGCTTGGGAAAACCTCATGATAGAAAAGTTTCATACTTCTGACATGGTACTTGATCAGATCAACCAAAACAGTCTTGTTGAAAGTGAAATCCTCACTTTTATTACTACAGAAGGTTGGTTATACAGTCAGCAGAGGTAAATCAATAAATGTGTCTTATTATACATACATGAATCTTTTCCCATAATGCTTCTACTGTACTATTATGTTTAAAATGCCAATCACAATTTAAAACACTCATGTGTATATGTGAATTTATGTAGCTTCATTAAAATGAGTCTTTGCCTTTGACTGTATTCCAAAGCAAACACAAGAGTTTCCTGCTGTGAAAATTTTCCAGTCAATGCATATGATCCAGTTTCTTCTTAAATTCAGAACTGTAGGAATACACTACAATGTATGTAAATGTATTTTCTATTGTAAAAGTACTTAAAAGTATTAAACCAATATACTGCAGATATGTAATTTGGAATAATCTTGCATTTATCCTTTGCCATTCTGAAGTAACTGAATGTACCAGGACATTGTTCATGCCCATGTGGCTTTTGGAAAGAACTACAGTAAGACCTCATTAAATTGCATTTGTCTAATTCAGCATTTACTTTGGCTTTCTTTTGAGTTGTAAGGAAAGGGCTTGTTAATCTCATTCATAGTATACGTAAACTGAAAGACCATTTGAAATTACTTAAAATAATAACTGTTTTGGAGTTATTACTATACTTTCAAAACTCCCATTCCCTGTCATATAATTGAAATGCTAATGTTAAATAGTTTTTGACTAATAGTAAAACATTTCCCCCAAGAGATTCTGCGAAATGAACATTATTCCTAAAATGAACATTGTCATTTTAATAGTATTATGTGGAAATAAATTTTTTAAACTACATTTCAGGATTTACACCAACTAAGAAATAATTATTTTCAATTTTTATATTGAGTCTATTTATATTGTCAAAAATGAGCATATGTGCATATGCATAATTATATGTTCTTTTCTACATTCATAGTTTTATTTGTCTTAGTTTATTGAACTTGATGTCATATAGTATTATAGAATATTGTGTGATAAGACATTGTACCACCTTTTAAAAAAACAAAATATTATCATCAAACATGTTTTAATTTCAGAATATAGACTTGGATAAGAGAAAGGGGACCTGAAGAAGGGGGGAAGAAAAGGAGAGGGTGATAATGGGATAGAAATGATCAAGTACGTTATAGGCATGTACAAATTTCTCCAAATTAACCACCATTCTGAATTTTTCTTTTCAAGAATATAAAATACCACTATTGCCTTTATGTTTCCATGTGAAATAACAGATTAGAAAGATATCTGTAATTGATCATTAACTAGTAATAATAGGAATAAAAATAAATCATATCTCATAAAAATCAAGAATAATAAAAAAATCGCTAGTGTACTACTATATAACTTTGCAAATCGTCCAAGTAGTTTGAGTGGTTATGACTTTTATGTTTTACAAATATATATTAGAATAAGTGGACAAAAATTAAGTATGTTCATAGAAATACCTTTGAAGGGATTGTGGCAAGGGGACAAATGGAATGAAAAGTGAAGAGAGTGTTTTAGATTCTACTAGATATTTCACACATTCCTTTCTATAAACGTTTTACTTAGCATGGCCAGGGATTTATCAATCACACCCACAGTTTGAAATTATGGCAAGCATTGTCCTCTCCCTCAAAAACTGATAAAAAAAATCATTTTATTAAAAAATCCTTTGTTGCTATGCATTTTTTCAAGCTTATAGTATGAAATGTAGATTGTACATATTGAATTGTGCATTCATCTTCTAGAACAAGAAGAGGATCACACATTCTTCCAGAACAAGGTGTGACTAGACAGTGTTACATTTTGTTCTATAATAGCAGAACACATTTTTTTGGTTTTATATTATTTTACTGCATTAAATATTGCTTCCAATTCTCATTCTTATTAAAGGAGGATCAAATAATCTTGTTAGAACCCTATTTTTTGTATCTTATGGTATAACATAGTATATTATGTATAACAACATAATAGAATAACTTACCACATGTAACAAAAATAATATATTTGGTTATGTGTATGGATAATTTCAATATAAGAGTAATTAATCTTACAAAATATTTTTAGTTTGGCTCCTTTCATCAACTAGTTAAAAGTTGATCTTGTACTCAATCCAAATTCTTCTAATTTGTAACTTGTCTTTTAACTACTATTTAAAAAGCAATAATAACATGGCAATAGAAATAAATCACATCTAGCAGCCTCCCAGTTTCAAAACAGTTGTAGACTTAAGATAAAAATTGGGCTAATGCATTGAGATTTGGAGGGAATAACTACAAGAAAACAGAAAAAATATATATTTTTTTACTGGAGTGATCAGAAAGAGTATTTTGTGTCTAAATCCTTTATAGAGATCTAAATGAATTCTACAGAGATCCAGAGTATTTAAGAGATATCACTGCAAAAGAATATTCCAATTAAGGGAAACAACAGTTGAAAATTGCTTCAGAAGAATGTGAAAATCCAGCATGTATTCATTTAGCTGAAAGTAGAATTAGAATAATTAGACTTCAGCATTTGGATAGTTGAAGACAAAAAGCTAGGCATTACAGCCGTTGAGTTAGAGATGTGACCTGAAGTGTAGAAGTATGAAAAATGGACTCAAACTAGCAAGATAACCCAAAGATAAATTATTTCTGTTTTACTGATTAGAATAACATGATATGAAAAACTGTGAGAAGTTCAAGACAAAATAAATGCTTAGCAAATAATAGCCACTGCCATTGTTTTACTCTGTACATTACATATACATTAACTATAAATTTTTCAAATAATGTTTTATAATGTTTCTTCACTCCTGGATCTTCTGTATCAGATACAATGTAGTCAAATAGTAAGCTAATTTATATTTTTTGGAAAAGCTAATGTCAGAACTAATTTAAATAGAACTAACAGTAGGATTCATTACCTACAGCTACAAAGGAGTAGCTTTTATTTTGTTTTTCAACATTACCTCAATTTTGTTTTCTACTAGGTTGAAAAAACTTCCAGTTTTAGGATGACTATTTTGCAAATATTGTAATAATGGAATCACAAGTTTTAGGATGAAGATATGAACAGTCTTGCAATATATCTAAATGTACCTCATTTCAAAAGACATGAAATTTGGACAAATTTGTATTATGTTTATATTATATTGATATCCACTAGTTCCTTTTTTAACAAATTTTTTGGGGGGCTTGTAGCTGCGGTGGAGAACTCAGCAGGAAAGGTACATAGACAAATTCTAAGGTGTCTCAGAGATAAATATAGTTATCCCATCTCTTAACTGACCACATAGGGCTAATTAAATTGTCAGTTGAAAGATCTTTAAAATACTGTAGTTACAAAGAAGGAAATAATGGAGCCAACTAATTTATTTTTCTTGATGTCAAAAGTAGATCCCTACAGAGGGCCGGGGATTTAGCTCAGTGGTGCTGCCACCTGCCTCGCAAGTGCAAGGTCCTGAGTTCAATCCCTGGTACCAAAAAAAAAAAAAAAAAGCTGAACTGTTTTTGGTCCAGGGATTTAGCTCAGTGGTTCTGCCGCCTGCCTCGCAAGTGGAAGGACCCGAGTTTGATCCCCGGTACCAAAAATAAAAAAAGTAGATGCCTACATTACTATGGAATCTTCATTCTGTGTAGATGTGGATGGCCACAAATGTTAAGGTAATTAATAATCTCAGTTTATGATTTGTTTGCTGCTAGTTTCAAATTTCAGTCAGTACTTTTCTTATAGTTTGGATCTAGAAAATCCTTCAAAGGCCCAGGTGTTAAAGTGTTTTCCCCAGCCATGGTGCTATGGAGAGGTTATGGATCCCTTAGGAGACAGGGCCTGCTGAGAAGTCTTCAAGTCCTTTGGTGGGACCCCAGTCTCTTCCTTTCCTTTTTTTTTTAAACTTTCCAGGCAGGTTAAGTGGTTTGGCTCCACCACATTCTCCATGCCATTATGTGCTGACTCACCATAGGCTCGAAACAACAAGGTAGGCCAACTGATCATGTACTAGAACCTCCAAAGCTCTGAGCCAAGTAAGCCTTTTTCTCTTTGTAATTTGATTTATCTCAGGTTTATGCTGTCATAGTGGAAAGCTGACTAACACAACTTTCAAGGAAAAATCAAGTGCAATGTCCAAGTTGGTGTGTTGTTTACATGAGTTAGTTTAGTTTTGTAGCCAGGGATAAGCTTCAATAATTAAAGTTAGGGAGACTTATCATCTCTCTACCATTATCATTACCTGTTTGATTTTTTCCCAATGAATTTAAACATATTTAAATAATCAAGATGCACAAAACACATGCAAAAAATATATTCACTAGTCTTAGGATGGCATCCACAATCTCAACATGTAATTCTCTGTTTTTGAGATAGTGCTAAGCACCTAGGAAAAAAAATCCAGTCAAGGAGAAAAGACAATATTTTAGTAGCAAGATGTGCCAAAACTTTACTACAATCAGATGATAGCATTACCAATAAAACTTCTGAATATAGGAGTATAGAAATTCTAGACTCAGGATAATTCTGGAGACATCCCAATTAGTTTTTAACTGGTTATTTTCAGAGGTAAGCTTGTGCAAGCATTTGTAAAAGTTACTATAGAGTTGAAGCTTCAAAATCTGTTACTGAGATTGATACATGGGGGCGTTATTGGGTATGGTCTCAGAAATTACATCTCTGAGGAAGCAAAAGTATGAGTTTAGGCAGGAGCTAAACCATGATTCAGCTATAGCAGTGGTCTCAAGTGATTTTATGAAGGAAAATATAATAGCTTTGTATCATCTTCCATAAGCAGTCTCTTGATGTGCGAAAATGAGATATGATTGAGAGTGGAGAGAGTTTAGTTTGACTTGAGGAAAATTCCTGAAGAAAGATTCAAGTGTGTGTTCTCAATAGCCAGTAATCCCAGCCACAAAGACATGAGCTCCATGGTCTTTACCACAATCAGGTGGAGCCTGATGACATTTGCTCCAGCTGATTTGTGCCACTGGCATCTACATGTGTTGTATATTAAGTACATACTTTGGGGAAAACATTCCAGGCCTTTTAGTTCATCTCTTTAAAAAATGAAACAGAAAAATAATGTTAGAAAAAACTGCAGTCTTCACTGTGTACCTATTTTCAAGACCACAACTCTAATTAATTATCTCTGTTCTCTCATATCAATTGGAATTCATCTGATCCTAGTCTATCATCTCTGTAGTTCTGAGTGCTTGCTTGGTGCAATGACATAGACACTGCTCTTTGTAGCTTGGAAACTATGGTCACCAACCCCTTATCCTGCTGTACTTTAAATTTTAAATCACAGTTGCACTGACCTAAAATGCAAAGCGATTGAGTATGAGAGATGTCCAGAAGCTCACCTGGATGAGTAGAGTACTAATGGATGTATTATAACTAGCCCTTTGCAAACAGAAAAGAAAAGAAAATCCCTTCTTTGAAGTATTTGCTGAGCTCTATAGTTAGATAATGTAATTGAGACTAATTTAAAGCTACCAGTACTATACAATTGAATGAAAAAGAGGGGAGAAATGTATGACTGGCTCTGAGGAGCAGGTTTGAGAATTGACATCATCATGCCACTGCCAAGATATCCTACATGTGAAGCATATCTCTCCCTATCCCCTGCATAGCAGCAGCTGTACTTCCAGTTGATGTTCAAAGTCAATAACTTGCCAGGATGATATCTTCTGGCCTTTCCTGCTGGTCCCTTGGCAAAATGCCCAGATATTTGAATGTAAGTCATAGCTCAAAACGTAATACTTCCTCTCTTGACTAGTATAAGAGATTTTCCTCAGAGAACAAAGACTTTAACTTTTTGAGCTTAGCCTGAAAAGACAGAAAACAAAAATCCTCCAGTGTATCATAGGAATGAGAATAAGCATGTACTGCCCCATTGTCATCCCTCGTTACATGACATCTGTGTTTTTTCTACCAGGGAGACATAACACTGTGGAATTGCCATTCAGCATGGTAACTGCTGCTCTCAAGGAATTGGCTCTAAGCTGAGCTCACAACAATATCTTTGAGGGTCTTCTATTGCCATATAAGAATGTCAGCTTCTTGAAGGTATGTCATGTTATAGAAAAAGCAGATCCCATAAATACATGCTTTAGCATTCCTCAATTTTATAAAAGAATTACCTAGAGCCATAGTGATGTTGTACTGCATCTCATGCCAGAGTACTAATTAAACTCCAGGCTCTCAAATTATGATACTCTAAGAAGGAAGTGGAAATGTTCATTTCAGTCTTAATTACTGTACCTTTCAGTGTGGAAATGACCCATTATAATTATCTCATAATCAAATGGTGTCAGTGTTTTTTGAAGAGATTAAATGAGGTCTTTGTTTCTGGTAAGGATGATATTAGCAGAAGCAGCATTTATGCCAAGCAAGGTTCTTAGGTTCACACGTATTCTCTGCCTCTGCCTCTGCCTCCATAGTCAGTGCATCCCTAGGCTCTCAAAGTTAGATATAAACCTGCTGAATTATCCCATCTACTTGGTTGTTTTGTAGCTCTTCTATAGTGGATGATAGCATGTGATTAAAAAAAATTTACACATTTGTGTAAAGAAAAGAGTCAAGTTCTTATTTTCTAATTTTTACTTTTATTAGTGCATGTATCCAGTACACAATGATTACATTCATCTTGGGAGTTGGAATTTTTACATATCTTAATTCTTTTTATGTTGACTTCATGTCCACTGCCTCCACCTCTTGGGCCTCTACCCATTTGCAAAAGATATATCCCTTTGTTTGCTATTAACTTTAATTTGTTTATATTCTGGATTTTTCTTTTAAAAAAAATCATAAGAGATTTAAGCTCGTGTGTTTATTTTATTTCACTTACATTTATGCTCTCAAGGTGCACCCATTGTCCTACAAATGATGCAAATTTATTCTTCTTTATAGCAAAGCAGTACCTCATTATGGGTAAATACCACATTTTTAATCAATTTTTCTGTTGATGAACATATAAGCCATTTCCAATATTTAACTATTATGAGCTGTGCTACTATGAACATGGGTATGCATGCATCATTGTAATGCCATATCTTTAACTCTTTTTCTAGACAACTAGAAGAGAAGAGCTAGATCAAACAGAATTTCTATTTTAAGCTTTTTGGAAATTTCCATACTGATTTCCATAGCCAATATACTAGCTTTACATTCCTACCAATAATGAAGAAGGTTTTCTTTTCACCCACAGTCTTGCCAACATTTATTATTGGATTTCTTGATGATAGACATTCTTTCTGGTATAAAATGGAACTTTAGTGTTTTTATTTCCACTTCTCTAATAAAGTATCGAAAAGATTTCATGTATTTATTGGGCATTTTTACTTCTTTTTATAAGATATGTTTATGCATTTCAGTTGTTCATGTATTGATTGGGTTTATTATTTTGAAGGATCTATTATTTTTGAGATTTTATATATTCTGAAAATTAATTCTCTGTATGAAGAGTAGCTAGACATTTTTTTTTTCATTTCTTTAGTTGTATCTTTACACTGTTGGTTGCTTCCTTTGCTTTGCAGAGGCTTTCCATTTGGTACAATCTCATTTGTTCTTTCCTGCTGTTATGTCTTGTGCAATTGAGGTTCTGCTCAGAAAGTCTTTGCTTTTTGTTGTTGTTGTTGTTTGTTTTGTTGCTAGTTCCATGTTAATATTTGTATCAATGTTTCTTTGTAATATTACTTAAAATCTGGAATTGTGATGCGTCTTTCTTTGCTCTTGTTACTCAGGATTGCTTTTTCTATTCTGGGTCTCTTCTGAGTTTATATGAATTTAAGGATTGTTTTCTTCAGAACTGTGAGGAAAGCTGTTGGTATTTTAATTAGGATTACATTAAATCTACGTATCTGTTTGGGAATGTGGTGATTTTGACCATATTGTTTCTGCCTAGAAGTCTCTTACTGTCTTTTTTAGGTTAGTTGCTAAGTACTCAATTCAGTCCTCTAACTTAGCATGAATGGTATCGTTTCCTAATTTTTTTCTCAGTAGGTTCATTATTGATGTACAAGAATACTAATCATTTTTGTGTGTTGATTTTTTTGTCCTCTTACCTTGTTTAATTTGCTTATTAGTTCTAGAAGTTTTTCGGTTGAATTTTTGGGGTCTTCTATGTAAAAGATCATATTAACTGTGAATAGGGATCGTTTGACTTCTTCCTTTCCTATATGTACCACTTTAATTTCTTCCTCTTGCCTGATTGCTCTGGCTGAAATTTTGATTACTCTATTGAACCTGAGTGGTGATAGTGGACATCATTATCTTGTTCTTGATTTTAGAAGAAAAACTTTCAATTTTGTCCCACTTAATATGATGTTAGGATATAAATGATTGTCATAAATAGCTTTTATCAAATTGAGAAAATGTCCTTCTATATCTTTTTTCTTCAGGATTTTTATTATGAGAAGATGATGCATTTTTTAAAGCCGTTTTCATGTCTATTGAGCTGATCATGTGTTATTGACTTGCTTCTATTTATGTGGTGTATTATATTTATTGATTTACACATGTTGAACTATTCTTGCATCCCTGGGATGAAGCCTACTTAGTCATAATATACGTTCTTTTTAATTAATTGTTGTATTCTGTTTGCTGGCATCTTATTGAGGATCTTCGCCTCTATATTCATTAAAGAGATTGGCCTATAGTTTTCTTTTAGTTGGATTCTTGTTTGCTTTTAAAATAAATATTATGCTAACTTCCAGGAATGAGTTTGGCAGTACTCCTTCCTGTACAACTTATTAAAGAATTTGCAGGATATTGACCTTAGTTCTTCCATGAAGTTATTGTAGAATTTAGTGATTAATCTATCGGTTCATGGGCTTTTCTTAGTTGGTAGGTTTTTTACTACTGCCTCAATTTTACTACTTGATATTGTATTGTTTGGCTTTTGTGAAATTTTCTTGTCCCAGGTTTAATAATTAATACATATCTAGGAATCAATCCTTTCTTCTGGATGCTCCAATTTGTTGGAGTACAGGATTTTGAAGTAGTTACTAAAAATTTCCTGTGTTTTGTAGTATCTATTGTGATTTCACCCTATTCATTTTTAATTGCATTGATATGAATCTTTTCTTTCTTTTTTCATAAGATTGACTGATTGTCTATTTTATTTGTAGTTTTGAAGAACCAGTTCTTCAATCTATTGATCCTTTTATTGTTTATGTAGTGTGAATTTCATGCATTTCTGCTCTGCAATTTATCATTTTCTTTTTTGTACTACCTTCCCATTTGTATTGTTTTTGTTTTTTGAGGACTTTGAGGTGTATCATAAGGTTAATTAGTTGGACTCACTCTATGTTTGTGATATGGGGACTGACTTCCCTCAGGACTGCTTTCATTGTTTCCCATAGGCTTTGCTATGTTGTACTGGTATTATTGTTAGATCCTAGAGGGTATCTAATTTCTTCAATTTCTCATCTGTCTAATTGATTGTTATAAAAATATATTGAAAGGGCCGGGGATTTAGCTCAGTGATTCTGTCGCCTGCCTCGCAAGCGCAAGGACCTGAGTTTGATCCCCCGTACCAATATATATATAAATTTGTTTCCATTTTTCCTTCTATTTTCATTTTTTTCCTTGTTCCTTCCTCCCCTTCCCATTTGAACATTTTCTTCCCATTTCCCAATATCAATTATACAATTTAGTCCTTATTTTCACTTTCAGTTTCTCACACCAGAGAACCAATTCAGTATTTAAACACGTTTATGTCCGATTTATTCATTTAAGAGGTACATCCATTTAGCTATACATGTCTGAAACTCATCCTTCTTTGAGGCAGAGTACTCAATTGTACAAAAAAACCTTCTTTATCCTCTCGTCGGTTGATGGACATTTGGGCTGTTCCCAAGATTTAGCTATTATAAACTGTGTTGCCTTAAACATGCATATGCATATATCACTGTGGTGTGGTGCTTATAATTCTTCTGGGAAGATACCAAGAAGAGGAATAGCTGGGTCAAATGAAACCTCTAGTTAAAGCTTTTGTACACGGGGGGGGGGGCATGAGGGGGAATGAGATAAAATAAAATTCATTTAAAAATCAGGATTAAAAAATAAAATTAAAAATGTATCATTTAATTTCCATGTGTTTACATTGGTTTCTGTGATTTCTTCTGTTGAGTTCTAATTTCATTGTACTATGATCTGAAAATATGCAAGGGATAATTTTGATTCTTTTCTATTTACTTAAGCATTCTTTATGGATTAGTATGTGGTCTGTTTTTGAGAAAGTTCCACATGCTGCTAAGGAAAATGTGTATTCTGTTGTTGTTGAGTGGAACACTCTATAGGAATAGGTTAAGTCCATTGTTCAAAGGTGTACAATAACTCTGATATTTATTGATTTATCTAGTTGATAATTTGTATTTGTGATAGTGGTATATTGAACTTTCTCCAATATTTATGTTGATGATTATATGATCCTTTGTACCCAGTAGTGTTTGTTTTATGAAGTTATGTGCATCACTGTATGGCACATATATATATATATATATATATATATATATATATATATTTGTATTTGTTATTTTTTCTTATTGAATTATTTCCTTCACAAATGTTTAGTGACCTATGCTATACATTATAGCATCTGGAAGCATTTCTACATATTAAATATATATTATATCAACTTATATAAAAAATTAAAGACATTTTTACTAGAAAATACAATTTTTAAATAATTTTGTTTTGAAAATTTTTGAGCACATATTTCATTATATTCACTGTTGGTTGTATTTTTGGTGTTGAACTTTGACATCTTTAGAAATTTTCTCAAAATAGAAGCAGCAATGTAAAATTGATTTTCAAATCTAATGATATACTTAAAAAAATTTTAGTATTCTTTTTTTAATTTTATTGGTACACTTTAGGTATACAATATAATGTCATTCATCATTGGAGATTTGCACCTTTACATAATCTATCTTGGTTCTTATTTTTCCCCATTTCCCTGCCATCCCTTCTATCCCTGCACCCTCACTATTTAAAAAGACTTTGTTTTCATTTTCTCATATTAATTCCATTCCTTTTTCTTTCCCAAATCCCTCCCACTTCCCCTTAATGATATATTTTAAAGAATTGATACTGTATATGCCACCCTACTCTTTATAAATTTATGCTGTATTCACTTTTAAACATCTTTAGAATTTATATTTCAAACAGATTTTTTTTGGAGGGGAAAGTTGTTTGTTTCTTAAAAAAGAATAAAACCCTTCTGAGTTTCAGTGCCCTGTCTGACTCCCAGATAAGTAGTACTGTTTACAGTGGCTGAGACTTTTTTTTTCTAATTTATTCATTTCCTTCAACTCATTATTTAAACTTTATTTTATTCATGGCAAAAATATTTATAACACTTACATTTCCAGGCTTTTAATTTTCTTTGTAATAGTCGATACAGAGTCTGCCACCAAAATATTACATACTTCAGGAACAGAAAAAGTTGTGTAAATATTTTAATACTAAATTTATTGAGACATCATGAGATTAATACAAGTTACTTTTGGCCTCTAAAATTGCAAGACATATTCAAAGTGGTAACCATTAGCCTACAGACATTTATCAGTAAGGCGAATCTCTGCTTGGTTAACCTTGGTCATTGAGATTTCAGCACATGCATTTTGAATTTCTTCTCTAAAGGCCAGCAGTGCAGTGGGTTTTCTATGATATACAACATCTTGTAGGGTCTGCCATATGAGAGTAACACCATCTATTGAAAAAGCATCATACTATTTTTCTTTTCTGGAAATTTTTATACATTTTTAGGGCAGGCGCTATATATTTTAATCAGAATCTTACTAACAGCAGTTAATAAAACTGAGTTTTCTCTTTTGAAAATACCCTTTATAAAGTTGAAAACTTATATTTAGTGTATGTACTTTGAGAATAATTTACTCTAGCATACTACCTGTTTCTGAAGTCATTCACACTTCACTTACTATTCTTGGCATTTCTTTATTTGTGAGAATAAATATATGCAAATGTAGGATGATTTGTAGGAAATATAGAGTGACTGCTTCCAATTTTTCTTCCTTTGACTTATCATTTGTTGGTGTCTTTATGATGTAGGTGTGTTGATAGAATTCCTCTGGTTGACCTACAGCTTATGTGAAGACTTCTACATATATTATAAAACTCTCCATAAAACTGTCTCCAACACTATAAACCCCATATTACTCATTCTGTGCACATGCAAAGATGAATAGAAATACTATATAGGAAGGCTTTACTTTAGGGATCCATATCAATGACAAAAATATAAAATGCACAACTCTAGTGTACTTCACAGCCACATACATGGTTCATCAGTAACATACACAAATACAAATTGCATCATTGGGAATTATTGCTGTACTATTTCTTGGTTATGGGAATGTGATATACCATATGCAACTATCTGTACCCGTATTTTAATCAAATCCTTCTCTACCAGAGTTTCATGATAGTTTCTGCTAAGTGGAATAAGAAAGCATTGTGTTTTGAGGACCACATTTATCTGACTACAATTATGGTAGATTTTCATTTATAAGAAAGATGTTTTTGTTTTCAAGTTTTTGGATACACTAATAATAGAAATAATTATTGGTTTAGCTTAGTAAAATTTATCCCATGAAATGACTACTAGAGAGCATTCTTTACTGTTACACGCCAATATTATGGAAATATTTTTTGACAGAAATAAAACAGAGGAAGTTTTGACTGCATACAGCTTACGTTCTGAGTGAGAAGACAAAGCATTTGAAATAAATGTGCAGTGATTGTCATCAGAATCCATCCCTTCCAAGTGTTCTTGTGATCCTGGACGTTCTCTGCAATTAAAGCAGTGTATCACTCTATATGTGATGCAATATTCTTTGGAGAAAGTAGGGATGTACTATTTCTCAGTGCAAGCCTCTAGAGGCCTGGTATGTTTTTCTTGACTGCTTTGTTCTCAGGCTTCTCTCATACTTAGATCATTGTAAAAATATACCTATATTGTACCCATATTGTATAAATTTACTGTAAAAATTACTCCTGACAGAGGCCTAGGTGGCAGCCCACTTCTAGGACCCCTCTTGTCACTCAGGGAATAGGTCTCAATAAATCTTTCTTAGTCCTAACCTCCTTTGTCCTTTGGAATTCATCCTTCAATTTCAGGGGGTACAGAACTTGGCACATCTGATATCTAGCAGGTTGCGTCCTATGTTTCTCCTATATCATTATCACATTTCAAATGGTGATAATTTCCAGGGAGAAAAAAGAAAAACAAAGCACATTAATTAGGAAAAGTTGAATTCAATACAGATTCAATGAGAAAGTGTCCTAAGTGAAGGGAAATTTGTGCAGAAATTATGAATAAAGTGAGAATTCCAATTTAACATGTCCTTTGGCTTACCTACACACAAGATAGTCCTGTTTTCTGCTTCTAGGCCTCTGCTTTCCCTTTCCTTAGATGACTGACTTTAGAAAATTTATAATTGTGAATTCTGCTTCTTTGTGATGTAAATATGTTTGAAAGGTCCTCTGCAATTTTATAATCCAAGAATGCCTGACTAGAAGAAGAAAGGAGCAATCCCTGTGAAACCTAATTATTAAGGAAAATAGAGCCTGTCCTACATGTGTGAATTTCTATGGGAGTATAGGATTCTAACATGGCTCTAAAGTATGAAACTATCTCCAGTCCTCAAAACAGGAGAGTTTAATTGTAAACGTTCTATATGACTTCCATACACAAATCCATGTGCTGGTGTTTGGAAACTGGTGTAGAATTTAAACAAATAATAGTAATTATTAAAATGCATTCTCTATTTCCTCACATCAGGAACATAATAACAGGATGTGAATCTTTAAAATGAAGGGATTAACATAAAGAACAGAACAATCTTCAGGCATAGACCATACAAGTGAGCCATGTGATATCTAACATATTAGGATAAAGACATAGAAGGAGATTGTTTTTTAAGGAAAGACTAAATAAATTACTCAAGTATAAATGATAAAAAGGATTAACAAGAAATAACTAAGTATTTAGAGTAGCTGAGAGAAAGAATTAAATGTATTGGAAGGGAGAGAGTAAAAAGAAGTTAGTAGAGAATTTCTGAGGAATGCATTTCCTATATGACAGTTGAACTTTTTCTGTCAAAAAAAACTTTCAGTGTAATCCTTAGGGTAGTGAGCATATTTATCTTGTTTCTAATTTAGGACAGTCTAGTTGAGAAATATTAAGACCACTCCTGCAAATTTTCCCCTTATATCTTTTTCTTTAAAACAACTGTTATCTCTCATAAGATGATAATATTCATTAAAAATATTTTCAATACATGTGACATATATGTAGGTCATAACTTCCCCAGAATAAAATTTATGTGCCTTGTAATGATAATAAGAACATTAAGAAACCTTATAAAATAGTGATCTGATCTAGATTCAATTTAGGTTATCCACTGCCAACATATTTACCCTGCTTCTTGGTCTAGAACAATTCTCCAAAAAGAAATCAGATATCTAATAATAGTTTGATCCTTATTTACACTCTCAGTTTCTCACACCAAAGAAACTATTTGGTATTTACACTCATCTGTCCTATTTATTTCACTTAAGAGTATCACCACAATGTGCATCCATTTAGCTATAAATGTTTCTAATTTCTCATTTTTTATGGCTGAGTAGTACTCCATTTTATAAAAAAAAAATTTCTTTCCAATCTCCAGTTGATGGGCAATTGGGCTATTTCCAAGTTTTAACTATCACAGACTGTGCTGCTATGAATGTCGGTGCACATATATTGCTGTGGTATGATTCTTTTAACTCTTTTGGGAAGATACCCAGCAGGGGAATAGATGGGTCAAATGGGACCTCTAATCCTAGTTCTTTGAGAACTCTTCATACTGATTTCCACAGTGGTTGTGCCAGTCTACACTCCCACCAACAGTGAAGAAGGGTTCCTTTTCCCAACAGCCCTGCCAGGATTTGTTATTGGTTGATTTCAATAGGATTTCCTTTTCCTGAGAGATGAACAACCTTGTGGGTAAGGACCTTTCTTCACTGAATAAAGACTTAAGGTATAAACAAAGAAAATGCCCTATTGTAAGAGGTATGCCACTGTGAGTACAGCACAGTATCTGTCTCTCAAATAATTGGAAATTATCTGAATATTATGAAATTTAGCTAAAAACAGATTAATTATGAAGTCTTACGATGATAACCAGTGTTTCCCAGAAAACATTCTTTACTGCCTGTTAAATTGCAACACCATGGGGAATTAATGTACATTTTCTCAATTTTTTTGAGGTGGGGGTACCAGGGATCAAAATCAAGACCTTGAACTTGCAAGGCAGGTGCAGTGCCACTGAACTAAATCCCCGGCCTCATTTTCTCTATTTTTGGACAACAAACAATTGCAGCAAGTGGAGAAATAACAGACGTAAACATAAAGGCTTACAGCATTCATTAGAGATACACAGGAACATGGAAGGTTTAATTTTAAATGAGTTAGCAGGCAAATGATTGCAGTCATTTGAGTTGGCAGAACTAACAACTTCTGATGATATATATCAATGGTATCTTTATTTATTAAATATATTTTAAAATTATTGGATTCTATTATTTTGCTGTTACTATTCTCTTCTTTGTAGAGAACATCTGTCCTTTTGTGAGCTGTTCATTGAGAACCTGTAACCAACAGGATAGGTTGAGATGTCCACTAGGAAACAGATAGCAGTAAACAAAAGACAAGACAGCAGTGATAGAAAAAGATGGATAACATATCAAATGCAACAGAACTGTTTACTGTGAGACAACAGCCAAAGTATTCCATCACAAGCGAAAATAAAGTTTCACAACAAAAACAGAAATAGTAAAAATGAAATGAAGTAGGAGAGACATGGAGAAAAGAAAATTCTCCAGTCTATGTCACAACTATTGCAATTTTTTACCTGGCAAACTTGTAATTTTTCCATTGTAGTTATCTAATATATTTTGTGTTGAAGAACAAGGACTAGAGCTCTACCTCAAAGATAACAAAGGTAACTGATACCTTTCTCGAGTTTTCATCATAAAGTCAGAAATATGAGAATTATCAGTTTCTGATAACCACAGATGAAAAGCCTTAGGTAGCCTGAGCGCAGGCAGCCAGCTGGTCAGGACTACTCCTGTGCAGGGCTCCTCAGGTGCAGCTGTGCTGGTTGGAAAAATGATGCTGTTTGGGCTAATGAGGCAAAACAGAATAAAGGCCAAAGTAATTCAGCAGAGAGGGTCTTAAATGCACAGCTGTATCAGCTGCTGTCTCTTTTTCCACCTGGTCTTCATTTTTTTTCTCTGTGTAATCTGCTTCCCTACTGGGCCCGCTAACATTGTCTGGTTCCAGGCCAAACTGATATTGATTATTTGGTGTGAGGCCCTAAAAACTGTTAAAATTTGAGCTTGTCTTATTGGTGTTCCCTGAACTAAAGTTAACTACGTGTGTCAAATCCCAAAGTCCACGTAAAATACCAGCATCAGGCTAAGTTGTAAATCTCTTTGTAAACTACCAAACAGATGCACTTGACTTGAATCTCTACATGCACAGAAAGATGTAGTTAATTGTAAGTGGATAACAATAGGCATGGTATTTGTTGATGTTTTAAAAGACAAGAAACAGAACACTTTTCTTTTGTCCTTATAAATGGAGAAAATTAGTGTGTAAAATGCAGATGAACAGTTGGCTTTATTAATGCTGATTGGGAAATCTGACTGGCCAAATGAGCATGCTTATACTTGGTACCCGAATTAAAAGACTTACCATTTTAGTCACTGGCAGAACTGGCTATTTGAGTTTCTCATGGATACCAAAAATTTCACCGCAATGAGTATGCCCTCAGTATACAGAAGATAGCAACACAAATACTACAACATTAGCAACAATAACAGCATTTCATAATATCCTTACAGGTTGAGGAGAAAATGTTGCTGTCATTCCAACCCTAAGGAAAAATTTACACTAAAAGGACTTTTCCTGAAGTACAAATACCTTCGAACCTTCCTGCAGAAGTGATGTTTCTACTTTCCCTTGATTCTCCAACAGAACAGCCTTTGCATAAGTTCCTCTATGAAGAGCCAAGGGCACATGAAGTGCAATCCAATAGAGACAGGCATAGAAAGAACACCTTGGAGTGACTCCAAGTCAATCCCTCCTCACAGTATTTAGGTAAAGAGGCTGAGCAAGAACACCTTCCTAGGCCCTGATGCCTGTTCCTCATGGAAGAATTAAATGGCACAGATATATGAGCACAATGCCCCCTCTTGCACACACGTTTTTCAGCTTTGATTTTTTAACCCAGTCTGATAAGGCCAGGTTTCAAATTCCTCTGAGGAGAATGCAAACACATCTTATTGAAAAAGTTTTAGTAAACTCTGATTCTACTTTGAGTCACTAAATTGTTGCGTTCCTCAGAATTTAAAGCCTTCCCTTAATTACTTGATTCATAGAAATTCTCTTGATTCACTAACATACAATTTAATGACTGAAGGCACTTTGATTTCCTATATTTCTCTTTTAAATTCCAATGGTCGTATTTCTAGGATAATATGGTGTATTCTCTTATTTTTATTGGGAACCTCTACATTGGTATTTTAAGGCATTTGAAATTTCTTATTTATAGATTTTTGAGAAAGCTATAATTAGGAAAACCTAGTAATATATAGAAAAATATATTACTAAATTTTACATTTTAACTTTATTCATATAATGAATCCTCATTTCACTTGAAGAAAAACAAAAACAGTGAACTCCAGGGAAACTCTGTCTCCTGATGTTCTGATGAGCTTTTGTCTCATAAAAAGTCAATTAAGTCTTTCTGTCTCTCTATTTCTCAATGACTCATTTTCAGAGGCTGACACATTTAGGGCATCTGATGAATAAAGGGTCAACAATCATCTTTGGGTGTATGTTTCCAGCTAAAATATATTATTTATTGTTTCTGTTTTTGGTCCACTGAGCATGACTTTAGTGTCACTGCTTCATATGTGATCTTACTATGATTTCCAGTCTTCAGTCCATACATACTATGTACTCAAATTTCCTAAGGATTTGCTAGCCAAGATACTGCTCTTCCTTCCCAGCCTCTCTAGGGCATCAGGAGATTTGTGGAACTTCCCCAGATCTTTGTGCATAGGTAGGTTTAGTTCAGTTTAGTTTTGTTTTGCTTTTGTGGCCAATAACCCCACTTTTATTCATGCTTCAGATTTTAAAGACTTTTTTGATAGTTACTGTTTCCTTGTGTAGGTGAGACATAGTTATCTAATGAAGCTTCCAAATCTTCCTTGGATTTCTATTATTCTCCCACCCAAGCTAGGGTTTTGAGTGGAAGTAGAAGAGAGAGTAAAATATAGGGAAGGAAGAAGCTTTATATATGCAAAATAACTTTCATAAAAGCAATGTATACTTCAATTAGAACTTCAATACAGAGATGATTCACAGTTCAACAAATTAATGATTAAAGAATGCGGAGAATAGCAGGGACTGTTTGGATTAAAGTACAATGAAAATCAGTTTAATTGTTCTGTCTAAAAGTATAAAGAAATTTTCAGTTGGCTGGAGTGTCACAATAGTAAGACCAGAGGATACAGGTATGGTTTAGAAAAGGAGTATTATGGAAGATAAAGTATGATTATTTTCAACACAGAGCTCTAACAAATACTCTTACAAATATTCTTTTAGATGTATATTTAAGAATTACACTGGTTTTCCTGTAATAGTGAGTATTTCCTGTATATAATTTGCATTTTGATTTACTTTCCTACAACTTCTCATTGGATTTAAGGTATTCTTTTGGATTTTTACTGATATTTAGATGATCTGCAAATAGTGATAGATCTTTTTTATTTTCTATTTGTTTATACATTTTGTATTAAAAGGTACTGAATAAAACTGTCAAAGAGTTTTATATAATGTTTCCTTTCTGCTTTTTAATTCTACTAATTCCTTTCATTTTGGCAACTATTCATTTTATTATTTAACAGTTTTATTGAGACACAATTGATATTAAAACTACACACATTCACGTACAAGTTGAAGTTTGGACATGTTCAAATCTGTTTTGTTTTTTCGGTTATTGTCTTGCCTAGTAATTCTGCTTTATCCTTCAAAGTAATTTAAAAGGAATCTTTTAAAGTGTTCAGATTGCATTGGAAGAACATACTGGCACACAACTCATTGTTGGAGATGGTTTGAACATGATATTTTTAGAATGAGAAGGAATCATCTTTCCTCCTCTACTTTGGATCTAAAATGAATTAAATGGACAGATATCCTTCAATGCCAAAAACTTGTGTGAAGTACTCCTCCACCCTTTACCATTAGAGTATGTTTCATAGATACTCTTCTGCCTTTTCCACTGTTCATGGCTATCTGGAAAGGCACATGTAACAGAGTATTCAGCTAAGGATATCCAGTGTCATAAGGAGTATTGGGAACCAGAGTAAACGTACTATTTTCTGAGGAGTAAAGATTTTGCATTTTTTAACAGCTGTGACCTAAAATTTACTCTACTAATAAACCTAACTACATAAAACAGGAAGAATAGAGTCTTCCTACTGCCTTTTAAATTGTCAGTCCCAGTTTATGAAACCAATCTCTTACATTAATTTTACCAAATTTACATTGCACTCAAATATATCAAAATCATTCCAATATTCTGATTAAAAACAGGATTAATTTTTAGAACTATGACATTTTATTTTTGAAAAATTTGCATCTGTTTTGAAAATCAGTATCTTCTTATGAGCTATCCATCATGTGTTGTTTTGGACAATATAAATTTAAAATTGAGATCAAACCAAATTTCTGTACCATAATTCTGCTTTATCTACCTCACTGTGGTCTGAATTTCACAAATGAGATAAAATGCAAAGTAATTTAATCAGTATTTGACTCATTGTTGAAACATCTGGGAATTTTGTTTTATAGTGTGAAAACTATTTCTAAAGTGTAATTTTCTCTTAAATATTGCTTATATGATGAAAAACATGAATCTAAAGAGAAATTGTACTTTAAAGTATTACACATGGGAAGTATAAGATCCAAAAATAAATACTGTAAAGCACAAAGACTTCATAAATTTGCAAATAAATATGTTTCTCTACATTATTTTGCAGATGCACTTGGAAATGCTTATTCACTTTTTATACCAATATTTCTATTATTTTTCAGATAATCTTATGAAATTATTTCTTATCACATGAACTTTTTAGCTACCAGAAATGTGAATATTAAATATCTAGCTAGCTAGCTTATGAAGTTGATCAGATGTTCATAATGTTTTATGACATATCAATATAATTCTGAAATAAATTTTAGTAAGGACAATGGATTCTAGTAATGTACCATAAAGAACCGGGTAATTGAGCAACTAGATTAGTAGGTGCTAAAATATTCAAAGTTTTAACATGCTTCATGAAGTCCAATCTTTCCATACTGAATTGTTAATGCAAATCTGACTTCTATGTGGATCTCCATAAAGAAATGCTTCTTGGGCTCATAGAAAATATAGAATATTTGAAATAATCTGTCGAATCTTGTAGCATAAGAATATTTAGTCTTAAGTTTAAAAAAAAAAAGAATGTAGAGAAGATGAAATAAATGCTGGATACTTTAAACAACAGTTACATCTTAAAATAAAATTTTTTGTTTGAGAAAGCTATGAGGTCCACGTAGCCTAATCCCTAAGATGATCATTTTAAAATGTAAAGTATTAGATGATTTATTTTGATACATAAAATATATTTGTTAGTATATATAGCAACATTTTGAGAATGAATATATTGTATTTAATTTGCAATATCATTACAAAATGTAAGTATTTAATCTAAGAATCAGTGACAAGATTGTGGTTTCAAGCTTTGAAATTTACCACATGAAAAAATTATTAGATACTAATCATCATACGGATCTCTGTTCAGTAATGATTAATTAAATGTTCTATTTATAAGTAACTCCAAGAACAGTATTTTATTTTTTAATTTCACATTGAAAACCAGTTTTGCCTCAGCCTCAAAGAGTATATTTATATAAAACTAAATGAACCCTGGTAGCAACTTGCAAATTTTTTTCAAAATAGAAAATTTAAATATTGATTTACAAAATACACATTAGCCATAAAATTTAGTTATATTCAACTAATTACATATAAGTTATATTACCAATGACATTCCAAAGTTGTTTTTCGTTTGTATCTCAGTTTATTAGTGCATCTATGTAGTACATATTTCCATGCCTTGTAGGGAATCGGTACATGTGTATAACACATCATAATTCCTTTCTAATCCTCTTTCTATTTCCTCCTCCCATCCATCTCTTGATCCCCTTGCCCACTGAGAAAGATCTATCTTCCTACTTCCTATTATCTATCTTTTATTTTCCTTTTAATTTTATTCTGGCTTTCTCATATAGGGGAAGTCATGTGATATTTAAACTTGTGCATCTGTTTTATTTCACTTAACATTTTGTTCTCAAGGTGCATCCATTTTTCTATGAATAGCTCAAGTTTATCATCCTTTATGTCCAAGTAATAAAATGATTTTATTCAAAGTCCTCAATAGTACTTCAAATGTCTATGTAATTTAATTTTTATTAATTATTTGAAAATAAAATACAAATAATTCAAAATTTTTAAATGATTCAAAAGTATGAGATTTTATAACAGTATTGTTAAAATACATAACTAAATATTTTTAATGTATAATAACACATAGTATATTAATATAAGAAAATGTAATATAATGTATAATGATAATTGTGGAATTTAATTTATGAAGAGTTACAAATAGAGGCTCCAAAATAAAAGAAATCATTGCTCCAGTTACTATTCTATACATTCCCCGGTAGGGAAAGTGTATTTGATTGGTAATTTTAATTTAAAATGTATATTTATTGTTTTCAAAAAATATGCTACACTTTAATAGACAGGCAAATTGATAGTTTGTTTTTCAGGTTGGCTTCCATGTTTCCTTAGGTACATCTCATTTTAAGCAATAGAATAGTGGGAAAATAAGAAAAAAGGAAGGAAAATATATTTCTAATAAAAATTCAGTATAACAAGAATGATAAATACATATGAATCACTTTCCAGGAACATCTAGATCATTGAGACATTAACTGAAATACATAAATCTCTACCATAGTTTGGAAATAAGGGTGGTGAAATGTATTAGTTAACTTTCCATTAGTGTAATAATGGTATGAATATCAACTTCTGAAAAGAAAAGTTTTAATTTGTCTTACAGTTTCAGAAGTTCCAGTCCATGATCAGAAAGACTCAATACTTTCAGGCCTCTGGTGGCTAAGGGGCAACACAGCACTGCAGGAGTTTGTGGTGAAATAAACCTGCACACATCATGAACACTGATGTATTTCCAGTGACTGGCAATCACTTACCGGGCCCCACCTCTTAATTTGTACTGTCCCCCAATCTGAGGAATAGGCCTTAACATGTGGACTTTAAACAAACGTTCTAGATTGGAGCAAGCAAGCAAATACTGAAATTGAATCGAGGACCTGGTCCAGAAATATCCATCAGTTTTGGTGTGAATTTGGGTATATCACATATTCCCCGCTTTCAGTTTATTTATATTAAAATATATATAATAATTCTACATTTGTTTCTATGCTTTGTGATTATTTTGTGAAATCACGTATGAAAAATGCTTTATAGCTTTAAAATCTAGAACTTTATTCACTATGAAGAGGTTCCCAAATATTAAACGTAGTAATCTTTTTGTAGATGTATTTATGACATTTGCACGGTCTTGGTCATAAAAGATACAAAAACTGATTATATGTATATTTATATATATATATGTATGTACATATATATTCTTACTGGAAATGTCTAGCTTACTGGTGGTAGGGCTTAAAGGTATTTAGAGAATACAATACATTATATATATATATATATATACACACACAGATATATTAAATATCTGAATTGCATGATTGTTTTGAGAATCATATTTGTCACTTTTAAGTTTCTGGGGTGAAATATTTGATACCTGCAATCTAAATGCATAGAGCTTTATTTCAACTCATAGTTTCAGAGCTTTTAATCCACCTAGTGGAAAGGCATCACAGCAGAAAGCTGCTCAACTCATGGCAGCTAGGAAGCAGAATAGATTACAAAGAGCCAGAGATGAAGGGTCAGTAATTAATAGAGTCCCCATGGTCATGCTCTCTTGACTCATTTCCTTGAACTATGCCCCATCTCCTGGAAGCCCATTCAAATATGAACACAGTATTGATGAAATTAGTGCCCTCACAGTCTCACAGTTCTCCAGGAGTCTCTTAATCTAGTCAAGACTACTGTGAAGATCAATTGACTCAAGTCTACCACTTATCGACTGAACATCTAATTACACCTCCTTAAACTATGATTAATTCCTTAATAAGCATATCTCCTTAAAACATATTTACTCTTCAAACAAACACAATAACTAGGTAATATGTCCACCTAACATGATGTGACTCTACTGCATGCAGCAGAAAACATATAAATCTATTCTGTAAAGTCTCAGTAGTTCCAGCAATGATCAAAAGTCCAAGCCCCAAAGCACCTCTGAGACTCAAGGCAAACTCTTAACTGTGAGCCCTTATAAAAATCAAAAACCAAGTTATATTCTTCCAAAATGCAATGACACAAGCTAAACAGCCTCATTCATGAAGGAGATATGGGGTAATTGAAAGGAATCAGACCAAAGCAACACAAACACACAACAACGCAAACACTAAATCCTGCAGATCCATGTTTGGCAGCCAGGGCATATCATTGCATTACATGAACTCGAAAGGGCTTGGACAACCTTGCCAGTGACAGTCCACATTACCTTTTTTATGAACTGGCTCTGCTCCTTGACTATAACTTTTTGGCACATGTTCCATGTTTCTAGTATCTCCAGATTTCTGTGCTATCCATTGCAGCTTCATCTTCGCTTGCACAGAGTCACTCAACACCCTTTCAGGGGCTCCTAGCAGAAATTCTGATCCTATAGTATATTTCCTGTACCTCTGCATTTCTTTGAAATCTGGTTGGAATTCCCCATGAATCCATTACACTTAGATTCAAAATTCCCACTAGCATTACATAGAAAATGCCAAGGTCTGCAGCCAGGTTGAGCACTGTCTAGATATTCCTGAGTCATGCAGATTCTGCAACAGATTCTGAGTGCCTGGTAAGAATGGTGAAATGCACCTTAACGAACCAATTCTCTAGACTTCCCATCTCAAGTAAGAAGCCCAGTGGCTCTCTTCTCAATTGCCTTGGAGCTGTGATGAGTGTTGTCGGTCTAATTCCTTAAATGTCTTCAGAGTACCTCTCTTCTTGTTTGAGTACAAAGTACAATACTTTATTTCTTTTTAGTAGCTCTAATATTTTCAGCACCCACAACTTCTTCAGCCCCAACTTTTATGTGTTTCTTTTATGGCCAAACTTTGCAAGTTTTTCAAATATTTCAACCATCCATTATGTTCCCTATTCGCATAGTAAATCCATGTAAATTCTGTTGTACCTGTGTCACATCGTGAATGTTGGGCTATCTTGAGATTTCCTCCACCAGATCATTTGATGCATCACCCTTAAACTCATCCTCACACAAAATTGTCTCTTGTTTAATTCTCAATAGAACCCTCATTCTCATCAGAAGTCTGAAATTTTATGAGAACCCTTTTTGTTCTCTGCATTATTTTTAACATTCTGAACTTCTGACCTACCATAAGAATCATCTATCAATCCCTGCTAATAACATCCTAGGAGTCCACGACCTACATTAGAAACACTTTACACACTTCTGAGAAATAATTCCAAAGGCTTGTGAACCACAAGGTCTGATATAGTTATAGTAATGACTCTACTTCTTTAGTAGAAATTTTCTGTTTTATTCACTTCTCTGTTGCTGGACAAAAACAACAAACACCACAATGTAAAGAAAAGGTTAATTTTGGCTCACATTTTCAGAGTTTTCAAACCATGTTTGGCTAGCGCTAAAGTATAAATATCATGGCAGAAGAGCATGTACAGGAAGACAGCTCAATTTATGGCAGAGATGTAGGAAAGTACTGGGAAAGCTGAAGAGGTGATTTCATGGAGAAATACAGTCCTCAACTCATGTCCCTAAGACCTACTTCCTCTAGGTCCCCCTCCTAAAAACCCGTTCAGTTATGAACTCCTTGATGAATTAACCCTTGATGATGAACTCCTTGATGAAGTTAGTACCCTCAAAATCCAATCACTTATTTAAGAGTTCCTCAATCTTTATAAATTGATAACTAAGATTAGCAGGCACAATTATTAAAAGAATATAATCATAAATATAAAA
>NW_004624789.1:8228649-8260568 GCF_000247695.1 Heterocephalus glaber | reverse complement strand
TAAAGTATAATTTGAAATAATTACCTTTATGGACATTTTAAAATATTTCTGTTTCTAACATTTTGGATTATATTTCTTATCACAATATTCGGTGTGAACTGTATGTACATAATGGTGTTTAATAACTAAAATTTACTGTACCATATCATCAGGATTACATGAAAACAACTGAATGAAAAACATTTTAAAAATGAATAATTTTAATATGTATTCAAAACAAAAAGATGTATTCTAGTTCATATGTTTCAAAATTTAGCAAATATGTCAATGATGCTATGATAGCATCAATCAACATAGGGAATACTTTTTTCTTAATTTAAATTTTATTTTTAAATTTATTTTTTATTTTAAATTTAAAATTTATTTTGGGAATACTTTTTAATTCAGTGATAAGTTAAGTTACATAGAACATAGAGTATACTATAATGCTTTGACCATAGAGCCCTAGTCATACATGTGGCATATTTTAAAGTGGAAGGATTCTTTCAAAGTCTTTTGTTTATTTATACCCACCCATTTTGCTATTTACTATCCCACTTTGTAATTTTCTTTTTACAAGGCTGCTTCTTCCCTTCAGTCTAGCCTTTGTGAGAACTGCCAGTCCCTTGGAACTTTATGTTCCTCAAGGAGAAAGCTATGTCTGGCATAAAAATTCATCTACTGAACAAAAGTAAAGTGCATCCTAGGAAGAAATCCTACTATGCTTGTAGGTATCTTTCTAGTTTTCAGGAGAATATAAATATGTACAATGAGTTACACTTCAAAGGAAAAATATTAAGCAGGCCACAATCCAAGAAGTCTTTGTAAAATCTCCTAATTGAAATCAGCTGTTTAAGAAAAATGGAGCAATGGAAAAATATTGGGGAATGTTCTTTGAGTTGATAGCTTTATCACATTTGCTATTATGATTTCCTATGTATTTCCACATAGTGATTACAGGAACAAAGACCTAAAAACTGGACAAAACTTGTGCTCATTTTTAGGGAAAATAAGATGTATGGGACAATGTTAGAGTGCTTCACGTCAAAGGTTTCCATATTGTTCATGGAAAAATGTTATTCATGGCATCTAGAAAGCCACTAGAGCAGAAGGATATTCATCTCTTAGTTTTTCCTCTAACCTATTTAAAATTGTTCTTTCTGAGATTCATAATGTGACTTCAGTAGAGCAAAGTATTTCTTGTCTTCAAATATTTTAAATCATCTATTCTTAAAGAAAGCAAGTAGTTTTGTAACTTTATGTGTAGAATTAGGACAGAAGGTCAACTTGACTTGCTTTGAGATCCATCCAGGGGATTGGTAGAGCATACTTTTAGGTGTGCCTGGCTAGGTTATGGGGGCATGGTCCTACAGTTTATGTCTGGTCACTTGACCATTTGTCTTTGGCATTCTTTCCCTGCTCTCCTTCCCAGCTGCTGAGAACTCAATGTCTTTGCTCCTTCATACCCTTCCCATGTTGTTTCTGCTTTGGAGACAGGTTACCATGAATTAAATCTCTTGATACCATGAATCATACTAATCATTCTTCATTTAAATTTTGAGTGTCAAATACTGTGTTTCAGCAAAGAGAAAGTAATACATCATGAATATTTATACATAGAAGTATTCTATATGTCCCAAGTGGTTAAAGATCATTTGGTACTACCATTGTGGATTTTAGGAAAGATTTCCAAATATGTTATTGTTAGTATAAAAAAATCTCAACATTCTTATAAGAAAATTATAAATTCAGACCAGCAGTCCCATTTTATTATAATTACAACCATTTTCTTCAGAATTTTCTCACATTGAAATAATAAAGCTTGTGTCAATAAACTGAATAGTTTCTCTGGTGTGAGAAACTGAAAGTTTAAATTAGGATTAAAATGATTAAAATGAATAATTGATAATTTGAAATAGGAAGGAAAAGTCCAAAAGGTTAGGGGAAGTGGGAGGAGAAGGAGAAAGGAGAGAAGGTAAAGGAAAAATTATGAGAAAAGGAAAAAATGGAAACAAATCTTTGTAAATAGGGAAGCGTGGAGGAGGTGAAAGGAGGACAGGGAATGGGGAAAAATAAGAACCAAGATACTCATGTACAGGTACAAGTACCCAATGATAAATGTAAACATATTGTATACCTAAAATGTACCAACAAAAGAATTTAAGGGAAAAAAATAATATAAACTCACTTAGTAATTATTAAATACAACTATGCACATTTTTGAAGTGCTATGAGCGATTTAACCAAGGAGCATTGATGCTATAGTTTTGCAAATAATTTGCCCATATTTTGTCCTTGCCTATGTGAGATTTTGGAAGTAATAAATAGAAACAGAACTTTTGTAAATGGGGAGGGGAAGATGAGTTGAAGGGAGGGGAGAAGAATAGAAAAAAGAATATGTAGAGGTACAAATTCATCATGATGAATTTGATCATATGCATGGCAAACATGTACTAATAAACAATAAAGATTAAAAGTTATTAATTAACAATTAATTATCAATTAATTAATTAGCCACAGATGTCTAAAGCATAATTGCCCAGTCCTTGCAAGAACACATCCTACCACATTGTACCTTGGATACTGGACATGATACTATAGGATTTAATTTTATCTTGCTGGCTTTGATGTTGATTTGGTCAAATTCTCCCGTGCTCTTTTCCTATTCTTCCCTTTAGGAGTGGGAATGTTTTCCCATTGTCATTGCATGTTGGGAAGGATTTAACTTTCATTTTGTTTTTTACAGAGTTTCACAGCTAAGCCTTTGCCTTGAGTTTCCAAAGAGACTTTGGTGGTTAGTGATGGAATATTATGATATGGATCTTTAAAGTCCCCCCAATAGCCCACCTGTTAGAGATTTGTGGCACTATTGATAAGTGCTACAACCTTTAGGAGGGAAGACCTAGTATAACAAAAGTCATAGGTGGCAAGCTGTTGAAGGAGATATTGGGAATCTACCTCTTCTCTCTGTCTTTATTTTGTTTCTCACCCACCATGAGATGAACAGTTACATCCACTATTTGTTCTCCAACATTTTGCCTTGTCACAGCCTCCCAAACAATAGGATACAGTTACCATGGACTGTAATCTCTGAAACTATGAGCCAAAATAAAATTAGCCTGCTTGTAACCTATCTATCTCAAGTATATTTCCATAGCAATAGTAAACTGACTAAAGCAATGTCAGCATTTGAAATCTTTTCTCATCTGAGAATCTGCCAGAATGATTAACAAATTTTTTTTATTATAAATGTATTAAATGTAAGACATTGGGATAGGAAAAGACTTTATGAACAAAACCTCAGTAGCAAAGGAACTAGCACAAAGAATCAACAACTGGGATCTCATCTTATTAAAAAGCTTCTGCACTGCAAAAGAAACTACCAACAGAGCTAAGAGACAACCTACAATGTGTGAAAAACATTTTAGCAGCTGTACCTCAGATAAAAGACTACTATCTAGAATATATAAAGAACTGAAAAAAATCAGACCCCTCAAATTCAAAGACCCAATTCAAAAATGGACATCTGAAATGAACAGACATTTCTCAGACAAAGAAGAAAAAGCAGCAAATAAATATATGAAAAAATGTTCAACATCACTTGTCATTCAAGAGATGCAAATAAAAACAACACTGAGATTCCACCTCACTCCAGAAAGAATGCCTGTTATCTATGAAAATAATTTTGAGGCTAATATAATTAAGTAAATATTCAGAAAAATGATATGCTAATATAATATATATTCTTGTTATTTCCTTCAGCTTTCTAGTATTTGAAAACTGAAATATGAAGTTCATTAAGGGAATAATTGATTATGCTAAAAATGAAACAAAGATATTGCTAGTTTGTTAAATTCTGCAAAATAGTTGTTGACATTAATTATTCATACTAAAACATTTCAGAATTTTGTAATATTAAAATAATATTATTCTTAATAATGTTGGTTGTCATATAACATTACAGGACTGAGAGATTATACATCTAAACTCTCCTTCAAGTACACAAGATTCATTTTCTTATTTAAAGAGAACAAACATCTCAGTTCATCTAAAGAGATTTGAAAGAATATGTTAAATAAAATTTACACATATTAGCCAAACTTCTATTAACAAATACATAAGCATAACCTCATTATAAATGTAATGTATTTAACTAACCTTTTGTAGTATCCTCAAGGCCTAGTACATATGTATACAACTTCATGACTATTGAATTAGTTTATTAGGGATATGCTCTATCTACAGATAAGAGTTTGATCAGAATGCTGGGCTTAGAGGACCTATAACAAAAAAGTACAATAAATGGCAATAGATAAACTAAACATTGTATATTCTAGTTCTTCTAAAATTTCTGAATATTATCCAGTGTTTTATATCTCATCAATATTTTCAAATGTATAGATGGCATAATAATGAATGCAATAGTAGCACATTAAAAATTATTTTCATTTGCTTTCCTTTAAACTAAAACTTGAAGATTTCCCATATTACACAACTGCTTATTAAACCTAGATTGTTCTGCAGAGGTCATGATAATAAGGGAAAGGAATGATAATTTAATACTCATAAAGAATAATTGGTATAAGCCTCAAATCTCTATCTTGTTTATATTTTCTCCCTAAAAAATGGGAAAATTTCATTAAAAAGGAAGTAAACAAAACATATGGCAAAATGTTCTAAGACAAACATTTTAAATGAAAGCAAATTGTGCTCATATGAGCACTTTACAATAAGAGTTTTTCTGAGAATGGTATTTCTCATTATCTCTTCATTATCTACTACAATACCCACTAGCTACATGTAATTCATGAGCATTGAAAATTTGGCTAATATAGTTGAGAAACTGAACTATAATTTTATTTAAATTTAATTCATTTTAATTTTAATTTACATTACTATATGTGGCTAATGTATGGGACTGCTTACTTTACCCTTGTAGAGGCCAATATCTATCATGTACTTTTCAGAAGCCAACTAATTCAAATTAGCTGTATTTCTAGACATCATGGCCGGGAATTCTTGCTATTGTTATTGATTCCTGACTTTGCTGATTTGCCTGCTTCATGACTTTCAGTTTTTCTGCATATCATCCATTTTACCAATCATATTCCTGATATGCAAATACTGGTGCTGTTTTGGAAATCAGGTTTGAGGTTACTCTTGAAGGTATATTTCTAAATAATATCTACCCATGACAGCACTTGATACATGACAAAAGCACGATAAATACATGCCAAATATATGAAAGAATGAATGTGTTGCTTAACTTTTGATTTACTTTTTGAGGCAGAGTCTCACTCTGTAATTCAGACTGGCCTTGAACCCACTATGTAGCCTACCCTCCTAAATGGGAGTATAACAAGCATGGAGCACCATGCCTTACTACTTTTGATTTTAGTTTTCCAAAATAATTCATTTTTCTTCTTTGTCTTAGTTTATATAAATATGTATTTTATATATAAAAACATAGGATATTTTATATTAAACAGAGCACATAAGTACAATATCATTTTTCACAATATTTTACTTCTTTCTCTTCTATTCCTGCAGGCAAAAATACACATATATAATATATGCTAATATATGTGTAAATATAAAATGTATATATCCTTGTTTGTATACAAGTTTATATATGTATATGCTTATTTTTCTTCATAAACTAATGAAAGTAGAACTCATAACTTAATAATAGACTTTAAAACATAATGAATTAATACCTTCCACAGACACTACATACTCATAAATGAGAGGTAAATTTCATCTTGATTTCCAGACATAGACACATATAATAACAGAGAGACTGTATAACTTAAATTCTATAAGCTAAACCGTGTGTCAATAGTAAAAACAATGCATAATAATGTCTCGCATCCAGTTATAATGTAATTATTTTCATTCCTGGTGAAAATAAAATCCCTAAGTAACTTGAACTCAGAGTAGAAAAATGTAAAAGCAAATCAGACTAACACCCAGATTTTCTGTGGTTTCCTTCTCAATAGAAAAGAGATGTCTCTAACAAACAGAACTTACCAGATGGTCATATTATAATACCAAATCTTAATTTATTACTACCACCACTAGAAAATATATTAGTTGTAAATAAACTATAACCAAAACAAAACACAATAATAGAGAGGAAAAATAAAATTAAAAAACAAAGAGTCACACATATTCTATTTTTATTTTGGATAAAAGACTATAAAAGATGTCATTTGCCTTATATAGTTTATAATGTACACCAGTCTGAGGATAAACTTAATCCAGTTTTAGAAGTTATATCTACTCAATAGTTTCATGGTTCTTATAAAGTTATAAAATGTAAAATGATCCCCAAATAAAACACAAGTTTCATATAAATATAAAAATAACACATATAAATGATGTTATTTAACTCAATTACATAAGAGAATTAAAAAATATGTTACTGCTGGTTTAAAGGGAATAAAAAACCAGACATGTTTATAGATTAGGAGTGGGCTCAAGACTGATTCACCATGGAGTAGACTGCCTCACACTACAGATAATTATTTTGCATTTCTTTTGGTATTTACAAAATCTAGACCAGAAAATAACTCAAGGTAGATAAATGGAGGAAAAGCTCTATAAAGTGAAAAGACATTGAAGGACATATCCTAAAGAATGAAGTTTTTATTTGTTTGTTTGTTTCTTGTTTTTTGTTTTTTTTCCTGGGGAACATTGGTTTTTTTCTCTGTAAGATGCTCTTTCTTTGGACAACTGTGGCTTTGATTTGTAGGCTATTAATCCTGGAATATTAAAGGACCAAGAGATAGACAGGGCAGCACCCAACCCAGTCCCAAGAATCTAAGTAGATCTCTGAAGATCAAACACTTTTGCTTTACTTCCTGATTGTGGTACAGCTTTATCTCAGGCAGGTCACTAGAAATATGGTGTGGTTACTTGCCTCATAATACACCCTGACATTGTTTGGTTTTTAGGTTTGTTGTCATTATTCAACTGTCTATAAAATTGGATTCCCTGGAAATCAATAACAGACAAATTGAGTATTTATTATACGTTGTCAGTATAATTTGATCCTCTTGTCACTCACTTAAAAAACAAACTCAATCTATAATATCATACACCCAGATTGTTCTCCTTTCCAGTCCAACATCTATCTCATCTGTAAATAGACTACAAGGTTGAATGCTTGTAATATGTGATCAAACCCTAGTGTATTAAACACTAAATTCAAACACTTAATTTAACACTAAATTAAAAAACACGGTTAAATGGTTTGCTCAGTAAAACATTAGTAACTATTGCTCATATTTTGTTGGTGCTATGAGTCTATGTATAACCAGTGATAACTAAGCATTATATTGGATATTAGAAAAATTATACTCTAATCATTTGAAAACAACAGCCATGTAGGAGAAAACTGTATGGAATACATTATGTAAAATAAAAGAAAAACACATTTGCCATATTTATCATATATGAGAATATTGAACACTGAGAAACTGAACAAAACTTTTAACTTTATGAATGGTTAATGACAACTAAAATCTACCACAAATGTTACAGTTCTTTTTATTTCTAGTTAACATTATTATTAATCTTGATTTCAATGTTTCAATAATTTAAAGTCATAAATATCTATTGAACCATATTTTTAAGGTTGAAAGGTGAATATGGGATAATTTATGTCTACTAATGTAAAATACTTCCTATCAAAATGGCATATGCAAGGTTGGAGATATAGCTCAGGGGCTCCGTCGCCTGCCTCGCAAGCGCAAGGTCCCGAGTTCGATCCCTGGTACCATGAAGAAAAAAGGCATATGTAGGTAAAGATATATTCTTGAATAAATACATTTCATTCAGAGATTGACAGCTGTAATGATTTTGAATTGAACTATATCATATGACATATAACACATTGAATTATGAAAACTAGAAATCAATCATTTAACTATTTAATGAATTATAAATAATTTCTTATAGAAATTTAATTTTACTATCACTTTATCCTTACAATTTCCAGAATTTCACAATAACATATTCTAAGGTAGCTTACTGAGCATATTTTCAGTGTTTATTCTCTTGCTAGATAAGAAAATTTTGGTAAATCACAAAAAAATGATCTTGAAAAAGAGATTGTAAATATAGGACTTTAACTTGAGAATTATATAAAAAAGAGGGAGGAAAGGAAAATTAATTTATATTAGAAACAAGAATTAACCAAATTTTACTTTTTGCTTTTATTCTGGGTTTCCTAACAACCAGCACAAAAAAATTACCAGATTATAAATAATACTATCAATTTTAATAAGCACACTTATTTTTCATAATAGTAAGACAATATTTTGGATAGTGACCTCTATGTTAAATACTTTTTATGTTATTTATAATGTTTTAAACAATATCATGAATTCTATATTTAATCACTGTTTTGTAAAATATTAATATTCACTTCTTGAATTTTTATATAACTTCTGATAACATCTGGGAATCTGGGAATATGTTACATTTCAGTTTTAGGAAGATATTTTCCTAAATTCGTTTGGCATTGATGAGCAGCTTTGTGATTTAATTCACAAAGACATTTTCATTAATGTCCAGAAATAAAGATATTTGTTCTAATGAAAAATTATCACTGATAAATAATAAATGTGTTCTCCATTATTGCCTAAAAATATCAATTAGACAAAAATAAAAAGTGGCCCCTCCATTGATCCTGCTCTGAGATTCCTCTGGAATCTGGGATTATTGTTCAGTGGTTTTGCTACACTACACTTTGGCTGCTGCCTGTGCTTAAAACAAAAGCTCTTGAGTGAAGCTTTTCTAGGGTATAGTCTTTGGGCAGGTGGGAGTTATGCTTCTTCTCTACTCCTGAGGAGGTCTGTGTGCAGTATTTTCTGCTTCAGTGATTGATATGTGTTGAGTTCTACAAAAGCCCTTTGTCTTATCTAAAGGTCAGAAAGATTTAGGAGACTCGTGAAATCAGGTAAAGCTAAACTTCAACTAAAACTATATTCCTTAGGAGTTCTTTCCTTATTTATTCTGTTTCACTATTCTGTTTCTCCTGACAATATGTCTTAAGCAAATAATTTCCATTTTAGGGTGTGAAACTTTAAATCTAATTTAAAACAATAATGCATTGAAAATATTTTGCTGGTTCTCCTTTTTGTCCATTTTGCTGTATTTCTCAAACATCCAACAAACTTACCTTTCAAGAAAATTAGAGCATATCATAGATCTGATCAAAATCATATTACAGAGAAAATGATATGAAACTCTTTACCATGGTTTGCAAGGACTGGCAAAGTCTGGTATCGACTTGCTACCCTGCACTTATCTTCCACAAGGAGTTAAATCCCCGGCCCGATCTTCCACAATTTTAATAACTGAAGTGCTACTTCAAGGGCAACTCTGTTCCTATAAAATAGAATGGCAGTTCTTGCCTTGGGTTATTTGCATAATTTTCAGTTTAACTTTCTTCTAAGGTTTTCTGTTTTCATTTCTTCTCACCATTCAGAATTCTTCCAGCCACGACATAACTTTATTATACTATTTTAAAATGTTCTCATTTGAATGTACTATCTTTTTCCTGTTTTCCTGGCACAACTCTCTGACACTATGAAATTGATAACTTTTAAAATAATACGTATCACATTTTTACAAGTTGGCAATAAAAATAAACATTAATACCAGAGGCACTAAAAAAGTTGCTTAGAATTAAGGAAAATACATTTCAGAATATTTTAACTGTTAAGGAAATTAGAATAAAGACACAAAATAACAGCAATTATAATTTGATGGCCAATTCTATAAAGAAGAGATCTTTGAATATTTGGAAATAAAATTATATATATATCCATCTACCTAGAGTAATTTGTGTTTTATACATTGTCATATTTAAATATATTTGTACTTACACTATATTTCTAAGTTCATTGGATTTTGGATGGCTGCAGTTGTTCATAACCCTTTGCTTATATAATTTTGAAATTTAAATTTGAATTCATGTATGTGTAAATATATAAATGTAAACAGTAACTTTAGTATCATTAAATGACACTAATTAGCTGGTATGACAGTCAAATTACTTTTTTTTACCTGAGGTACGTTTCATAAAATGGATTAATTTGTAAATTTCAATTATGATAAGAAGGTTAATACTATGCACAAGTTCTGACTATAATTCTTATGAAAATTCCTTTATATGGTAACATAATAAAATGATCCCCAGGTAGAAAATTCTCATAATATTAGAAGCAAAAGAATGCTTTTTATCTTATAGGATATATTTAGCTCATAATAGATTGTTGTCCTTTAAGATTAGAATAAATACCTTTACCTCAGAAACATTTTATTGATTAGAATTCTTCATAACCATATTTCAGGTCCCATGTTATTGTTTATATTTGTCCAACATTATACTCTAATTTCAGACTACTTAACTATATAGATTTCATACAATGTATTATTTTCTAACTAGATAAATCAATTATTTAAAATTTTGTATTTATTCTCAAATATACTATTGAAATAAATTTTTACTCTTTTGCAATTTGAGGTTAGGTAGAACTCTTGAAGACATTGGTGTAGGAAAAGATTTTATGAACAAAACCTTAGTTGCCCGTGAACTAGCACAAACAATCAACCTAGTGGGATCTCTTCTTATTAAAAAGCTTCTGCACAGCAAGAGAAACCACCAGCAGTGTGAAGAGACAATCCATAATGTGGGAAAAAATCTTCACCTGCTGTTCCTCAGACAAAGGTCTACTATGTAGAATATATAAAGAACTGAAAAAAATCAGACCTCCCAAATTTAAAGACCCAATCCGAAAATGGACATCTGAAATGAACAGACATTTCTCAGAAAAAGAAGTAGAAATAGCAGATAAACATATGAAAAAATGTTCAACATCACTGGTCATTCAAAAGATGCAAATGGAAACAATGCTGAGATTCCACCTCACCCCAGAAAGAATGGCTGCTATCATGAAATCAATGAATAATAAATGCTGGTGGGGCTGTGGGGAAAGAGGAACACTGCTCCATTGCTGGTGGGAATGTAGACTGGTGCAGCCACTGTGGATATCATTATGGAGATACCTCAAAGAACTAGGACTGGAAGTCCCATTTGACCCAGCTATTTCCCTTTTGGGTATCTTCCCAAAAGAATTAAAAGAATCATACCACAGTGATATATGTGCACCCATGTTCATAGCAGCACAATTTGTAATAGCTAAAACTTGGAATCAGCCCAGTTGCCCATGAACTGGAGACTGGATAAAGAAAATGTTTTTTTTGTTTTGTTTTGTTTTAATAAAATGGAGTGCTACTTAGCCATAAAGAACAAGAAATTAGAGACATAGCTAAATGGATGCACATTGAGGCAATACTCTTAAGTGAAATAAATAGGATGCCCATGCATAAATACCAAATAGTTTCTCTAGTGTGAGAAACTGAAAGTATAAACAAGGACTAAAAGGTATAATAGATGATGTGAAATAGGAAGAAAAGGGGCAAAGGGGAAGGAGAAGAGGAAAAGGTAGGGGAAAGGAAAGAAGGGAATGGAATTACTATGAGAAAATGGAAACAAAGTCTTTGTAAATAGGGAGGGATGGATGGGTTGAAGGGAGGACAGGAAAATGGAGAAAAAATAACAACCAAGAGAAATAATGCAAGGGTGCAAATTTTCAAGGGTGATTGTCATTATATTGTATACCTAAAATGTGCCAATAAAATTAATTAATTTTTAAAAACTGTGGTAAATACACATTAAAAATAAATTATACACTGAATTACAAAGAGGTAGAAAGTAAAGTTCATCACCTCCATATTTTAAATAGCCCAAATCTGAAAATAGCCAAAGACCCCTATATTTTTAAATTTTGATGGAACCACATATTATAATAGTTTTCAGATAAAAGTAGATAAAAGTATTGATATACACAATAACACAGATAAATCTCAAATAGCTATGTGAGCTGTTTCTTTCCTCTAATAGTTTTTAATTTTCTGTTCTTGTGTTAAATTTCTGGAATCCTATTATGTGCCTTGGGGTAGATTTTTTTCTATCATGACTAAGTGGAGTTCTGTATTCCTCACTTATCTGTATGTTAAATTCTTTTTCCATGCTTGTGGAGTTTTTGGGGGGAGTTTTCTTGGGGAGGTTTTTTTTTTTTTAATGTTTTCTGTGCTATCTTCTTTTTCATTGACACCTATAAATCTTATGCTACTCTTCTTTGCATCATCTAGCAGCTGTTGGATTGAGTTTTCATAGTTCCTTGCTATTTTTCAGAAATCTTTTTTTTTTCATGATCACTAACAACAATTCTGTCTTTTAGATCTGATATTCTGTCCTCACATTAGTTCATTCTGCTTCATATGCTTTCAACTGAATTTTTAATTCCTGGATATCAATCTCCTGACTTAATCTGTTTCACAGTTTTCATTTCTTTTTATGTTGGGCATCCATGGTTTCCATTATTTTCCTAAGCTTCTCTACTTTTTAATCTGTATCTTCACTAGATTCACTAATCATGTCTTTCATTATTGTAATCGTTTCTGAACTGAATCCGAATAACTCATTAGCCAGTGCAGTTTGCAGAGTCTATTGCTCCATTCTACTGGTGCACTTCTCTGTGGAGGCCTTTGTGGTTCCCAGTAGCACAGTGACTCTGGAGGTTTGAGCCGCCCTCCTAATCTGAGAGCTGGGGCTCAGGGAGAAAGTGCCATTTGTCACCCCCTTCTTCTGTGTTGAGGCCCATTTCTTTGATCTCCCTGTGGGCTCTAGTTTTTGCTTCAGATCCTTGTTGGGTCCTGGGGACCCGTTTCCTTCCTCCATCTCTTCTTCAACTTGGAATATTTCAGCATCCAGAGTCCAAATATTGGAGAGGCTATTTCTCTCCTGCTCATCAATCTGCCATCTTCCCAAAAGTCCTGTTTGCTTCTTTAAACAGATATTAAATAAAACTGTAATAATACATAAAACAATAATTCATAAACAACTTCATTCTCATAATAACCTAATGTTCACAGGTGCACTTCAGTTAGGTATCTTATAGCTTTATCAATTTATCATCATACTACTCTTGGAGCTCAAATTTGGTAATATGTAAATAGGTGATAAATGGTAGACATTTCTTAGTGCTTAACTAATAGCTGTGTGGAAGATAATGAAAGAGAAGCTCTAAGGACAAAATCAGAACATTTAGTACTCTTCTTAGTGGTTTTAGTGGTTTTTAGCCCTGGTTTTAGTGATATCTTTCCAACATCCTGAAAACAGATTAATAGCACATTAACTTTAATCTGGTAAGATAATGTCATTTGAAAACAAATACAATGGGAACATATATTATGGGGAATTTTTATTAAGTGAAAAATAAATAATTTTGCACATAGTATTTTTTTCATGAAATATAGGATGATTTTATAATGACAAACTTATTTTTGGCTTCCTTATAGTTATATACCATATCACAAAGTTTATTTAAGGCCTGTGTAACTTATCACTCTCATGGTAGTCACACAATATGTTTTTCATGTAACACACCCAAATTCTTCATTATCCACTTTTACATTTGTATTGAACCATCACTTTCATAATGCCATTTCTGTTCTAAATATACTTCTTTATTACAGTATAAAATTTCCTTAATTGGGAAGCCTATTTAGCTCTAATCTTTTTTTAATTGAAATTATGTGAAGTATAAAATAACAAAATGGAATGTATCTTTATGAAATTCTCTTTTATCTTTCTGAGCATAAAAGAGCACTCAAACAGTATAATTAGTGATTGTGTTAATAGCTTTAAGACCATATAAAAGCACTAAAATCTGGAAGAACATACAAACAATGACAGCCATTTTTCAAATATGTAAATTTGATGATCAGTATTAGATTTTATTGGGTAATTCTTCTTCAAAGAGTGGATAAAGAACATGTGTATATTTAGCAATTTAAGAGTGTTATTACACAAATTGTTTCTATTATATATCTGATTCTTTAAACTATCTTAGATTTTATATTTTACAAATAAAAGAGAGTTGTTGCAAATGCTTTCAGATATGGATTTGCACAAGATCCTCAAGATTTAAAACAACACAAGGTTATAAATTTAAATATTTCTAAATAATATATACATATACATATATGCACAGTCATATAATCCTGATAAATGAAAACCAAAAAAACACTTTTTGAGGTAAAATATGACCCAGCTTACTCCTTTCATGATATTGCCCTCTACTCTGCCCATTCTTTGTCTTATTTCTTCTCACCAGTTTGCTGTCTCCTTTTTCTGGAATATGTAAAGTTTGTAATTTGCCTTTGACCTTTCTAGTAGCTCTTATATGTTTTCACTAGTCATACACCAGGT
Source organism: Heterocephalus glaber (assembly GCF_000247695.1). The sequence continues at coordinate 8,246,239 of NW_004624789.1, read as the reverse complement.
CTGGAACACTTGAAAAGGCAAATCTACAACTCTCTCTCTTGTACATGAAAACTTTCTTAATCCTAATATTCAAAATTAAGAATTGCTATTCCAGCTACACATATTCAAATGTCTTATCTATTTTTCCATACCACCTATCTTCCCTTTAAACATTGCAAATTTTACTGTGATTTTTTTTTCTTCTTAAATTCTTTTATTGGTACATTTTAGGTATACAATACATTTACATTTATCATTGGGAACTTGTAACTTTACATGATGCATCTTAGTTCTTATTTTTTCCCCATTTCCCTGCCTTCCCTTCATCCCCTTCACCCCTCCCTATTTAAAAAGACTTTGTTTCTATTTTTTCTTTATATCATATTTTTTCCTTTCCCTTCTTTCCTTTCTCCCACCCCTCCCACTTCCCCTATCCCTTTGAACCTTTCTTCCTATTTCACATTACCAATTATTCATTTTAATGCTTGTTTACACTTTCAGTCTCTCACACCAGAGAAACTATTCGGTATTTACACGTATGTCCTATTTATTTCACTTAAGAGTATTGCCTCAATGTGCATCCATTTAGCTATAAATGACTCTAGTTTCTCATTCTTTATGGCTGAGTAGTACTCCATTTTATAAAAAAAACACAGCTTCTTTCTCCAGTCTCTAGTTGGTGGGCAATTGGTCTGTTTTCAAGCTTTAGCTATTACAAACTGTGTCAGTATAAACATGGGTGCGCATATATCTCTGTGTTGTTTTTTATTTTTTTAAGAAAAGATAAGAGTTTATTCAGATAAAATTACACTGTCAAGAGGGACAGCAACATGTTTCCAAGAGAGGAAGCAGATTTAAAGTCAAACAACATATGCACAATCAAGGACGTCATCAGTTCCCAGCATTTAAAATGACTAACTTGTTTAAAATTATGGGATAATAAAATTGTTACCATTTCCATTACTCATGTCAAAAACTTGGAGTTGGTTTATTTCTCCAACAACAGTCTGGAATCTTTATTTAGTTCAGGCCCCAGGATTTAGCTCAGTGGTGCCACCCCCTGCCTGTTGAGCACAAGGTCTTCAGTTCAATCCGCAGTATCAAAACAAAAAAAAAGTTCTCTTTATTTAGTTTACAGAAAATAAGATGTTTAGATGTAAACTACAATAACATTTCAATCATTCCAGTGAAAATAGGATTACTTTAGAACCTGCAGCATTTGCATATCACTGGGAACAAAGTGAATATTCCGCCAAAACAATTGTTTAAATGCATGAAGCTGAGGACTTTGAACCTAGGGCAAAACTGCATCTTCTCTCTGAGAAAAAAATGATGAGCTTTCCCAGTTCAGTCACCTGGTGCTGAAAGGCAACTGCTAGCACCACCTGCCAGCCCAGCTGGGCCAGTGTCCAGTGCACAAGGAGAGCAGGCTTGGTGTGGAACATTATCTTTTGTACACCCTGCCCCGGAAGTCAAGCATTCAATCAAGACATAAATGTTGATTTTGCAAATGGATTTTAACTGGGAAAATACGTGCACATTTGTGTAAAGGAAGAGCTTTCTGGACTGAAAATGCTCATGTACAAGTTATTGCAAAATAATGCCTCTTAAGAGAAGCTACATCTTATAAAATAAAACACAGAGAAGATGCAGAGAAGGCCGATAGAAGACATGATGGAATGTTCAATATTTGTAGTGTTTGAAGTCATTCATTTTCAAGTCTTTTGTCTTTTCTTCTTCTTTTTTTCTATACAGTCCCCCCCCCCCCCATATCTCTCCTGCTTTGGGATATTGGCTGTGTGAGGACTTGATTCCAGATACTGCTGCAGCCCTCTTGGCACCACCGGGGAACTCATAGTTGGTGCAGTGACTCTGGCAGAACTGGAATTAACTGTGAAGCACTCACACATAGCTGTCCTTGACTCTCAACCACGATGGTCCAGTGTGCTTTTATTTTTTTTTAATTTTTTTTTTTTTTTTGGTACCGGAGATTGAACTCGAGTCCTTGTGCTTGCAAGGCAGCCTGAGGAACCAGTGAGCTAAATCCCTGGCCCCTCAGTGTGCTTTTATTGAAGAGTTTTTCCTCACTTTCCCAGTGGGCTTCAATTTTAATTGAGGAGCCTCAGAAAGGCCCTCTCTCTTGCTCACTTCTGCTCTATCTTTTGGGGCTCGTAACCATGGCCTTTATGTTTCCCCTGGTGCCTCTGCTGTGCGGACTCTGATGCCGCGGCCGCATAGTCTCCAGCGGGGCGCCTGTGTTACGTTTTTAAATACCACTTATCTTGCTCTTACGCATTGTGAAATTTGCTCTTTATTCATTTTATTGTCTATCTTTTTATCCTACTGGAATGTAGGTCCATAGAAAAAGGTTTATCAGAATCTTCAAATAAAATATCTGTAACGTAATTGACACTCAGATCACTATCAATAAATCCAATAAAAATACAAATGAAAAATAGTCAAAGTTTATATCAAACAATAAATAATGAAAATATCATTATAGACTAGGTTTTCCTTATATTAAAGACCTGGTTTGATTTAACTGAGCAATTTAGTAAGTCAGGCATATTCACTAACTAATACTGAATATATTTTTGGACTCAGATTAACATACTTTCTTATACATTTATTTTTAGTAGCAATACTATTAAGTAAAATTTATACCATTGAAAAACAGTGTGGATGAACAAGGCTTTCATTTCAATGCCTTTTGATCTATCTTGAATAACTGGAAGAACTATTCATCTGAAGAGAAGTTTTCAAACCCTTTAATCATGGATCAACAGATATTAAATTATTTTCTTTGAAACAATTCCATAGTAAATTTGAGCTGCCCAATCTCAATTTGATAGCATTTTATAGTAATGTGAAGATAAATACTTTTTAATATGGATGTGAAAAACAATTTTCATATAAGAATAATAAGGTATGAAAATAAATTTTTGAAAGTAAGACAAAATAGCAAGTCAGAAAATTGTGAGCATTTCAATAGAATGAGCTCTTATAGTGCTTGCAGTGGAAGATCAAGCAGACAATCTAACCTGGTAGCAGATTCATCATGGAGCTTTTAGGCATAAGAAGATGAGAAATGAATAGGCAGAGTTGATGCAAAACCAATTTTTGACAAAAATTTCTTACTAACACTGTATATATTTGTATATGAGAGATTTTAGCTGTGCATATTTGTTTGTCAAATATAAACATGCTAATTAGAATGAAAATGTAAGGAACATTTTTAAAAAGGTAAAATGCAATACAATTCTATACAAAGAGATTAAATTTTATTACAAATGTAAAAAGTCAGTTTTAGTTGAAAAAATAGAACACTGAAGTCAACGGAATAAATTGGTACCAAAATTAAGAAGACTGTGTATAATTTTAAAACTATAAAATGTGGTGTTATAAACATTTATAGCTCATTATTCTGCTTAATAGAGTACTCTTCATGTTAGTTTAATGTATATTTCACTTGAAAAATTGACTTTAGTTAAGCGATTTATTACTCTATTCTGTTTATTAGTTAATAGTGAATATATTTACTATAAACTATTAGCTTGATCTCTGGAAATCAAAAATATTTTTGAAATTATTTCTGTTTTTGCTATTAGTCATATCTGAAACTATGTAATGAATTCTTTATAAAATCATTTTTAATATGTTAGCCAGTATATTTGAGCATTTTCTGCAGCTTTTAAATTATATAAATGGATTTAATAAGTGTGCAAATTAAATAAGTTCTTTGATTGTTTTACACATAACACACAAAAAATTGACTTTTAAAGAGGAAAATTCATTAAGAATAACAAGAAGTAGGATTTAGGATTCTGGTTTACATAACATATTACAACTAACTTAGATTTTTAAAGCACAACACACTTCTCTTAGAAGTCACCATCATAAAGGGATATGTCTAGGATAAAGTCAACATTTTGGCAAGGTTGCACTGTTTTCTGTTGCCCTTAAAAGAAGCTACCAGTGATCTGATTTTTTTTCTGAAACCCAAATTATTTTATTTTCAAGGTAGAAAATATAAGGATGAACTTATCTGATGTTACCATTTACTTTATTCTTCCACTTTTGCCTCCCTTTTTGACTTGAAAGTTCTTTGTAACTAAACTGGATGCTACAGGATAGTCTAAAATAATATCATCATCTCATGATCAGTAATATGACTCTTCAATCATACTTCCCCTACATGTAACCTATTTAAAAGTGTTAGGAATCATGATAGTTTTTTAAAAAAATTTTAACATCTATTTATTTTTATATAAACATTACTAATAAACTATGATCATTTAAGAATTACCAATGAATAATAGCATGAAATATCAATCAGTAAATGTATGTCAATAGCAATTCATAACAGTTAAAAAGAGTAAAAGAGTTAACAATCGATAGGCTATCATATTAGAAAACTATGAAGTACAGACTCTACTTAAAGGGAAGATGTTAAGATATATAATGAAACTGTAAGTTTGGAAACTGTCTGGTACTGAAGTCACAACAGGCAACCTGATCAATAATGAAACAAATATGCTTTAGACATACTCAAACATATTTAAAATTTGTACATTGCAAATAGAGCATGACTTAATAAGAAAATGAGAATATTTAATAAATAACTTTAATGTGTCTGTTTTAAATTTAAAAAGACAATTTAAAACACATTGACTTAATTATCAGAATCACTCAAAAATTTCAGTAGAAATTACAGCCAGATAATATGTCTTTTGACCAACACTAATTATATAGCACTACCAACAAAAATTTAGCTCATTATTTTTCCTTATGTGAGAAATCTGTGCTCATAAAAACATATCTTAGAAGTGAAATGTAACAGGTATTAGAAGAGAATTGGAACATGTAAAACAAGAAGATTACAAAAATCTCAAAATAATGATAAAAGACAAAACTAATGAATAAAAGTAAAGTTTTTACCAGAAGAGGAAACATTCATAATATACCTTAATTCACATTACTGATCAAAGAAATATAAAACAAGATCACAATACAATATTACTTTATATTCAATAGTAACAATTAAGTTGGTTCATTTTCATCATTAGAGAGTATCAAATAAAAACAAATCTTGCAATCATATCTATTCTCACTTAGAAAACAATGCTTATGTTTGTAAATAAGTATAGCACACACCTACATTTTCCATTTCTAGGGGTATACTTAAGAAAAACTTTCAACTGTACATGAGGCAGTATGGGAAATAGTCTGGGTTAGTAGTGCTGCTCATAACAAGATCTTTGGGTAAGGGACAGTCCAAATCTTAATCATCAGAAGAATATTTGAATAAGTTTTGTTATTTTAAAAATTGACTATAGTAACTGTCTAAATACTCATCTATACAGTAAACTATTTATCATCGGTCAAAATGAACAACCTAAACCTTCAGAAATGATAAAGCTGATGTTTCATCAGTGTAACACTAAGTGAAAACTAAACAATGGAAATTTGTCTACCTTAGGATTTTTTAGTTTTGAAAATAGTAAATATTCCATAAGCAAAAATAAATGAAGAAATATATATATATATATGTATATATTCATGAAGTAAGTATTTGTAATATATAATCAATGGATGGGAAAAGCAAGAGGATGGGAGAATATGTAACATGTTGGTAAAATTCTAATTCTTCTATTAGATAAATTCATATTTTATAAACAATTATATATTATATACATGCATTTTATATATATTGTATAATTTCCAAACAGAATTATGTGCCAGTGATGACAGTGTGTCATAGATATTTCATAAATTTTTAATTAATTCTTTTTGATAACTAGAAAGATTGCAGATCTTTTGTTTTAGCTATATTTTCTTCATTTACTAGTGTGAAAATCAAGAAATCAGATCTCTTGATTTAATTATATTCAAATAGCTCAGGATCATGATGCATTAATTTTGTTTTAAATATAATTGCCATAACATTTAAATATTTAATATCTTTATAATACATGTTTTATATATGAACTGATTAGTCTTAACACTGAAAAAGAAACAAGTGATTAATTTTCTGAAGAAATGGAAAAATAAATCTAATATTTCATTTTTAAAATCCTTGTAAAAATAATTGAATATACATTTTGAACACACATAAAGTGAAATCAAATATTATTAGCATTTTGTTAATTCATTAGTGACTTACAGCTCGAATTGTTTCTTCTTAAAATGAATATGTTGACCTAACTTCTCATGCATAGTGTATGATTTTATATGGAAATAGCATCTTGGTAGGTGTAATTAAAAAAGATAAAGTCAAATTAACAGAGCATGAACCTTGAGTCCTATAATGGAGTCCTTATTTAAATGGGACCTTGGACACAGATATTCATGCATAGCAGTCATCATATGAATAGCAACGAAGAAATTGGATGATATTAATAAATGCGAGGAGCACCAAAGATTTGTAGTCAATTGCCAGTAGTTAGTCAAGAGGCAAGCAACAGAGTTTCCCTCAAAATGTTTAGATACAACCAATCATGCTGACTCTTTACAATTGGAAATCTAGTCTCAGAACTGAGAAGTAATAAGTTTAGTCTAATAAGCTCTTGTTTAATCAACCCACATTATGTTCTTAATTACAGCATTACTATTAAGCTAATACACTAAATCTTAAGACATTGTTCTTCAGAGGAGAATGTTTGTTTAAGAAAATACCTACATCTCTGTTTATAGGCTAAGTATAACATTACCAAGCTTGACTCATGATAAACTCTATAAATCCTGAAGTGTACTCACATAATTTTCATGCTAAATACATCACTTTAATTAAAATAAAAACAGCAAGAAGAAAATTGTCTGTAAAATCTTTCTTGTAATGTTCCTTTCTTAAACATATTTAATAACGTACAAGAATAATGACACAATATTATAAAATATGAAGGAGAAATGACACTAATATAAATTTTTAACAGGAAACATTAATTCTTTATTTGGTCTAATATATTGAATTAGTTATATTTAAACTTCCCACTTCTTTGCATATAACAAGCTATTTTAAATATATAATAAAATATTTCATTTAAAATAATTTTCCAATTAAGCCCAATATCATGAATCATGCGGCAAAGGCAAAGAAAAAATCACAATTTTATATCATCTCACCACTGCTAAAATGGCTGTTAGACAAAAGATATAAAACAACAAATGTTGATAAAGATTCAAAGAAAGAATTCTTATAAAGATTTTTTTATGATATCAATTAGTGTAGATACTAGGGAAAGTAGTATGGAGCTTCCTATAAAAAATTTAACAGAACTACCATATAATTCAGCATTCTCCTTCCTGGGTATATATACAAAAGAAATGAAATCATTATGTCAAAGAGATAACTAAACTGTCTTGCTTATTGTAGCACAATTCATGATAGTCAAGAAATAAAGTCAACCAGGCTGCCTGTGAACAGAGGAATGGATAAAGACATTGTGGTTTACACTGACAACAGAGTATTTTGCAGTCATATAAAGAATGAAATGTAGGCATTGGTACCAATAGGAGGACTAAAGAAAGTTAATTATCTTAAGGGAAGCATCAAGCAGACAGACACAATATCTCATTCTCTCACTCATTTTTATAAGATAAAACTTCAATGAAGTAGAAAATAAAGTGGTAGTCATAAGAGACGAGGAAGGATAGGGGAATGGGAATAAAGAAAGGTTACACAATTGGTAGCAAACTACAATTAAATTGGAACAATTAGTTCTAGTGTTGGATAGCATGATGGAATAACTTTAGCACATGATGTATGATTTACTTAAAAAAATGAATAAGGAGAGTCCAAAATTTCACAACACATAGAAAAGATAAATGTATGAGGAAATGACAAACCTTATTACCCTGAATTTAGTAATTGCATATTGCATGCATGAAATTATTTTATGCATCAATTTATTTATCAAAGCATTTCATGTATATGTAGAAAGAGTATGTGGGAATGAAATGAAGAATAAAATAAAAATGAACAAAGTGGAAATTCAAAAAAGATGAAAGGTATAAAATTAATGTGTGCAGTAATAGGATTGCAAAAACAAATAATAAAAATTAACTCACTCCCTGAGTGAGGGTGGATTTCTGTAAACTAAGCGGCTGAAGAGGCTAAGATAAGAAGATCATAAATTTGAGATCATCCTAAGTAACTTAGTGAGATTCTATCTCAAAATAAAAAAGTACAAAAAACTGAAATATGGACATAGCTAAATGCAAAGGCCTTGAGTTTAACCCCAAATGACACACATACACACGGATGTGCACACACAAACCCACACCTCTCATAGCAACAAGAAAAAAGGTGCATTACATAAAGAAAACAGTAGCACTAGATTTCTCAAGAAAAGTTATAATGAGAAAATAGAGAAGTATTTTCATGTGCTGACAAAAAAACCCCAAAAAAACAAAAAAAACAAAAAACACGCTTTCAATCCCATTCTACAAAATTGTGAGGGGAATGGGGGAAAATAAAGAATCAGGATAGATTATGTAAAGGTGCAAATTTCCAATGATGAATGTCATTATATTGTATACCTAAAATGTACCAATAAAATTAATTAAAAAAAGAAAAAATGAGACAAAAGACTGTGTTTTATTTAAAAAGGTAAAATAAAAGCTTTTTCTGAAATAAAAATCTGAATTAATTACCCAATGGAGTGGATTTAAATGAGAAATCTACTGCTCATTTTGAAATAGGAAAAAAATAAAAAATGAAAAGTTTAGCTTATCAAGATCTGTAAAACAATTCATACAGGACTACAATGTATAATTTAATACCAGAGACTAAAAGTAGAAAAGTGTTTGAAACTCAGTGTTTCAAACAAAATAAATACCAATTTTAGTATATGTGCTGCCGAAGCGAGCACCAAAATAAATACCAAACATTTACATGTAATCATGTCATATTTTTACTTCATGGAGACAAGTACACATGCACATCAAAAGAAACTGAAGCAGATAAACAGCATTTCTGCTTAAAGAGAATAGTTATATCAGTTTTTTTCCAAAACCAAGCAAGCAAAGAATGCATCAAATTATTAGTGTTGAAATCAAAGCTAGACCAACATAAAATTCTATATCCATCAAAATTATCTTTTGTGGAAGAGACTTAAAGATATCAGTAGCAGATCTGACTTCAAAATATATTAAATTTTTTTCACAAAGAAGAATCAACTTGAGGTCTGAATAAAGAAGATTACTGGAGAATGAATATATGAATATTTTTAACTTTTAAATGATCTGAGAGCAATCTAATAGAGAACTATTCAATATAATAAGAGTAAAATGTGTTTTGTGATTTTATAATATGGGTAAGTGAAATCAGTGTATTGTAAAGAATGGAAAACTGTTACATCTGCACTAGCAATGTAGCACTACAGTACAAATTAAAAGAGAACTTAGGACTTAGACTTCTTGTAAATATGTATTGCCTAAACAAGGGCTAACATTAACACAATTTTTAAATAAAGAAGTATAATTCTTGTACCCATATTCTTGTAATCATATTAAAAGCTTCATCAAAATAAGAACAGGCAAAATTAGATAAAACAGAAAAGGCAATAAGAAACTTCAATAATAAAAACAGATATGTTAGTTTTTGGTTCATTTGTTTTTTGATACAGTGTCACACTAAGTCATTTAGTTTTCCACGCTGTGCTCTAACTAATGATCCTCTTGCCTTAGCCTTTCAGAGCGCTGGGATTACAGGCAAGCACCACTATACTCAGCTAGATATGGTAGATTTTAATCCATCAGTTAATATCTAGGTTAGTAATCACTTTAAATGGAATGTTCAAACTACGTGAGTTGAAAAATAGAGATTTTTCAGATTGGAAGAACATATCATCTAAAAGACACCTACTTTATATATCCAAACTCATGTTATTAAAATTGAAAGAATAGAAAAAATTGTTTCATTCAAACACTAAAGCAATCTACATTAGCTATTCTAATTTCACCTAAAGCAGATTTCATAGTGATAAGAATTTTTAGACATAAAAAGGGTCAAGACATAATGATAAAGGGGGTCAATCATTCAACAAGACATAGCAATCATGACCTTGTGTGTACCTAACAGAAACATACCCAAGTATGAAAACAAAAAGCAATAAGTCTGCCAAGAGAAATAAAGCATTCCACAGTTACAGTTGAAGATTTCAATAGCTCTCATATCATAATTGATAGATCCAGCAGGCAGAAAATCAATAAGGATACAGTTGAAGTGAACTTTATCATTAATCTACTGGATCTAATTGACATTTATAGACTGGTTTATCCAACAGCAGCAGATGACACATTCGTCTCAAGCTCACATGGAACATTTATCAAGAAAAACCATATCTGGGCCATAAAACACACCTCAACTAACTTAAAAGAATAGAAATCTTATAAAGTATCTTCTCAGAACACAATGATGTAAAACTAGAGGCCAATAAAAGAAAGATAGCTGGGAACATTCAAAATATTTGGAGGTAAACAATATACTTTTAAACAGGCAAATGACAATGAAGTCTCAACTGAAAAAATAAGAACGAATTGAGTAGATGACATATGCATATTTTCTTTTAGCTCTTGAATTTTTCAGTAAATCCAAAATTATTTTCAAAAATAAAATTATTAATGCATTGATGATGTTGCTCATTGTAGAGCCATTGCTTTGCATGCATGGGTTCAATCACCAGCACTACCAAAAAATAAAAAATGAATAAAGTTTTTAATAGTAGATACAGTTAATAGAACAATAAAAGAGATTAAAAAACATAATAAAATATTCCTAACTAAAGAATATTGAAAAAAGAATAGGGAAAAGAATAAAAAAGCAAACAGACAGCAAATGGCAAGATATTATTATTAAGCACAACAATAACAATAATCATATTAAATGAAAACCACCTAAAAGCTATAGTTACAAGGAAGAAGTTTTCAGAATATATAGAAAAAACTAGAATTCACTGTAATGTTTGACTCTCTTTATTCTCTCTTTCTCTACATATATACAATCAAAATTAAAAGCCATTATTTACATTTTCAGTTTCTCACACAAGAGAAACTATTTGGTAAATAGAAAGAAATTGGGTAAAGGGGAAGAAGTGGAAGGGGTAGGAGAAAGGAAAGGAGAGAATGGAATTAGTATGAGAAAATGAAAAAATGGAAACAAAGTCTTTGTAAATAGGGAGGGGTGGAAGGGTTGAAGGGAGGGCAGGGGAGTGGGGAAAAAAATAAGAACCAAGATGGATTATGTAAAGGCACAAATTTCCAATGATAAATGTCATTATATTGCCTACCTAATATGTAACAATAAAATTAACTTTAAAAATTAAATTAAAAACATAAATGTATCTAAATAACAACAATGAAGAAATATACAAACCAAATACTAATCAGCAGATAATAATAGAAGCATATGAACATAGAGCAATGTAGATTTAGAAAAAGTAATATTACCAGGGATAAAGTAGGTTATTTCATAATTTAAAAGTGTTAATTAGGGCCAGGGATTTAGAGTGGTTCTATGCCTGCCTCCCAAGTCCTGAGTTCGATCCCTGGCACTGGAAAAAAAAGTGTTAATTAACAGAGAGTGTATGAAAACACAAAAATAATTTTGCATCTGTTATCAGAGGGTCAAAAGCAACAGCTGCATATAATAGCAATACAATGCAATAAAATAATGCTAACTATGCAGTTCTTTCAATTGATAATAGAACAAATACACAATAATCTAGCTAGGATATAAGAAATTTGAATAATGTTATCAATTAATTTAACTAATTATAATTACATAGCAGTTCAGTCAAAGGTAGTAGAATACATATTTTTAAAATTTTACTCAAAAAGCTTGCAAGAGTAGATCATATTGTGGGCTGTGACACAATTCCCAATAAATTTTTAAAAAACATTTGAAACATGTAGATTGTTCTGTGACCAAAATCAAACAAAAGTAGAAATGAATATAAATCTGAGAACATAGGATGTTCATTTAGCTCTGGGGTAGCACGTTTCTTATAGTGCATGTAGCTGCAGATTCAATCCCCAAAATGACACACAGAAAAAAGAAAAAAGAAAGAAAAAACACCACATACTTGGAAAACAATTAACAAAATTTAAAATAACATTCAGAGAAGATATAAGAAAAGTAATTATAAATTAGTTTTAACTAAGTGAAAATGAAAAAAGTGACCTATGGGAAATATTATAATGCATTTGAAACAAGGTTTATAGAAAACTGTATAGCAAGTAATATTCTTCTAGAAAGTCTCCTATCAATGACCTAAACTTCCAACAAAAGAAATTTGAATCAGAAGATAATTTAAATATATATATACAGTAAAGAAAAATTAGAAAGTAGTATATTAAAAAGAAAAAATATCAATGAAATCAAAAGCCATTTCTTTGGAATGTAGCATTTAGTTGTGAGAACTCTATGCAGATTATTTTTCTTGAAAGGAGAAAACATAAATATGAGCAAGACAAAGACAGCGTGATGGGTCATGCAGACATACATATAAATGAGAATTGTATAGCCCAGTGTACAGGAATATACTGACTCCCAGCTACTTTGGAGACTGGTCAAGATAATCACTTAAGCCAAATGTTGGAATTCAGCCTGAACAAAATAGTGAGACATTATTTTAAGATAAAAATAAAGCAAAAAACAACAACAACAACAACAACAGATAATGGGTTATCATGAACATTCTTGTGTCAATTAATTTGGCAACTCAGGAAGTATGGACAACTTGAACAATACAAATTAATTTCACCCAAGGAAACAATAACTTTAATATCCTTGCATATGTCAAAGTTTAAAGCTTTCTAGTTTAAAGCTTTTCCACAAATTAAACTCCAAACCTATGTACTTCCTCTTGAATTTAGGAAACATTTAAGGAAGAAATAATATAAATTCTAAACAAACATTTCCAGAAAACTGAAGAGGAGAAATCACATCCCACATCACCTTATGAGGTCAGCATTAACAGAAAAGAAATTAAAAACAAAACAAACAAAACAAATATCTACATATCAAATGTCTCACAATTTAAAAGTAAATATTTTCAAAAATAATGTCAAACTTTGTACAACATATAAAAATTATAATGTACCATAATGATTAATTATGGTTCAAACCAGATATGTAAGGCCAATTTAATATAAACAATCTATCTATATAATTCATTTTAAAAATGGAATGCCCACTAAAAATTTAAAAATATCATCTTAATAGTGTGTGTAAAACTATTTGGTAATATGTAATAGTAATACATGACAAAAACCCTAAATAAAAAATAACTGGGAGGAAATATCCATCCATATAAAAAATGATTCACAAAAAACTAGGAGTTCACAAGTCACAGTAAATGGTAAATATACTTGGATTTCTCCAATGATTAAGAATATTTGGTGATATTTTAATTGGGCATGTATAGAAATAAGTATCAATAACACATGGAAGGCTTATGTGGTGGATAGTAGAATCATTGCTGATGAAAATTAAAGAAGACTCAAATTACTGATTGTATATACTATGTTTATATGTTAGAACACTCTTATTTTTGATATGTCTATCATAATTAGAAGTAGTCTATTGATTAAAATAAATTACAGTTAATATTCTAGCAGATAGAAATTAGCAACATTATTCTAAAAATTACAGTGCCGAAGAACTAAAACAAAACTTATCAAAATCATAGGAATATTGAAAATGGAGGAACATAATGCTCAAAATAATTTATTAATTTTAAATACAAGCAATTTATATACATCCATTATATTACAATAAGCTGAAAATTGTGGTAACAAAGCCATTCTCAGTCACCATGTTAGTATAAATTGCTATATTTTTCAGGAGAAAATTTAAGAAATTTAACAAAGTTTTTAATAACATTTATTCCATTTGGTTCATTATTTCAACATTTAGGAATATAATAAAAATAAATAAATATCCAAAAAAGACTTTAAAATTCTCCTTTGTCTTTTTTTTGTAGCCTGACCTACTATAAATACATATCCATTAAATTGAATTACTGCATAATAAATACATAATTATAGTTAAAACATAATTATTAAGATGGTCCAAACACAATCTACTAATTTATATGCCTATCTGAAGATAAAAACGTGTTTATGTTTACTTTAAAATACTTTTAGATTATATTTAAATGCCTTTAGAATGCTAAGCCAATACAGAAGTATAGAATATATATATTATTTTTCAAAAAAGATGCTAAATGCCCATATTGATGCTTAACTTGTAGTTTTTTAGTACTACAATCAGAAATAAGTAAGACAGCTACACATGAAGATTAAAAAAAAGAATGTTTAAAAGGATTGAAGATAAATCCTGGAATATGATGTATATCCATCCTTCTGCCTGTCTATCCAACTGCCTAGCTCTCATCTATCTAGCTATGAAATCATATGTGGTTTTGATTCACTTCAAAGAACTTCTGGGATGCCCTAAAGAAAATGAATAAGAATATATTTTCTAAGACATATCTTACGGCAACCACTGCAAATTCCAATCCTGTAAATTCTTTGCTCTTTGTTCCAAGTTCTGTACATTGAGCTGAATGCTTTATTATTTTTTTCTGTGGCAGGAAAATATACACAATGATTGATTTTTTTTTTTACATTTCCAGTGTTTCAAGAGGATTTTAATTTGTGGAATTCAGACTACAAATTTGTATGACATGAAGGTCATGTCATAAATGGCCTGACATCCATATTACGTGTATGAGGTAAATTGGTGAGAAAAGAAAAGAAATCATAGCAATAATGAGATTAATTAGAGTATTTATTAGATTTTTTATAGTATAGCTCTTCACTCACCTCATCACTGGAAGAGAAAGCCCATTACATCTATTCATAAAAACTTTTCTTGAAACTATTAGAGAACAGAGGTCACAGAGTAAACTACAATCCTGAAATCTTGAGTGACAGGACTAACTAGAGACTGAAAAATCAAGATGTCATTTTACCTGGAGTGTATTCAACAGTGTCATGAATTTAGAGAGCTTCTATGAAATATATTGAACATGGAGCCAGAGGGGAAAGGTAAAGGCCAGGGAGAAAAGGCTGTGGAGAAAAACTTGTGAAGGGCAACATTCTCAGACACCTACAGATCAAAGAACTGAGATTAAACCAGAAGGTTATACTGTGTTCTTTTCCCCTTGTAGGAGCCATTACAACAACACAGCTATGAAATATGCATATTGTATTCGATTTTTAACAAATATAAGAGTTTTATAAACTATAAAATAGTAAATAAGTATGTAATAGGAACAGATTGTAGCTGAAGGCCAAGGATCACAAAATAGGAAAGTCAAGAGAGAGACAAAAATGAAAACAAGTGAATTTGGAACAATCATTATTGTCAAAAATAAATTATACTGGATGAGGTTAAAAAGGTAGATTATTTTATTTAATATTACTACAACAGGGAATGAGAATGAACTCAACTCCTAAAAACATAAAAGGAAAGAGCATTTTTGAGCACTGAGGTGGGCTACTGGAAAATTATTGTTGAAATTTATGTCCTTTGAGGATTTATCCCTGTAAAAGATGGCTCCTATCTCACTACTACACTGTTACACCATATCAAGTTCCTAGCTAGTACAATAAGAGGAGAAAAATAAAATAAACAGGGAAAACCTGCTATTGTGTATGTTAAAGACAAAAATAATCTGTAAAATATACAGGATAACAAACTTCAAAAAATAACTTCCTCTACTAATAAGGAAGTAAAACAAGACTACAGGACGTAAGGTGACTATGTACAATTTAACTATTTCCTGTGTGCCAATAATAGGATCAATTTTAATTAACAACATGAAACTGAAATTAAGGTAACACCATGTATAATACCACAAAAATATGAAATCCTAAAGTATGACTCTCACAAACTGTATATAGTGTGTATGGTGGAACCAAATCAGAAATTTAAAGACCTAGAAATGATATTCTGTGCTATGGGATTGAGAGATATACAATACTGTTCAATTAATTTTTTTCCAGTTTGAATTTCAATGCAATCAAAATATAGTAAGTTCTTTTACACATATTGATAGTCTTCTAAAGTTTATGGGGAAATCAAAGGAATTAGAATAGCAAAAAGAATACTTTAAAAGAACAACTTGAAGATTATAAGACTTATTATGAAGATGTAGATACAGTACTCTGAACAGCCCAATGTTGGGGAAAAATAGCTACATAAATGAATAGAACAAACTGGAGAACATAGAAATAGACTAACACAAATATAGTCAATTATTTCCCAAGAAATTTGAAAGGCAATTTATTGGTGAAAGAAAAATTTTACAAAGTACTAGAAAAATAGATAATAAGTGAGCCTATGATATGATAAAACTACATCATAGAAAAAATTGAAAAATTAATATGAAATTCTAGAAGAAATCAAATGGGAAATCAAAATGATTTTGAACTTGCAGAGAAAAAAAATGACAAAAGCATGACTCATGAAAAAATATGATAAGATAGACTCTTCAAAATTAGAACTCTCTGTGAATTGAAAATATTGCTATGAGAGTGAAAAAACAAATTGGATGGGAGATATTATTGAAAATACATCTGATAAAAGGCTTGTCTCCAAAATACTTAAAATTTCCCTGGATATTTTAGGATGCCAGAAATGAAAATATCAACCAAATACCCATATGGGCAAGGTATCTAAAGAGATATTTCTTAAAAGAAGATATGTGAATATTATGGTAATATCTGAAAAAATACTTGATATAATTTGTGATAAGGGAAAGCATGTTTTAAAAAATGCAATACAATTATATGCATATTGCAATGGCTAATGCCAATTTCTGGTGAAGAACAGAGAGTTGAAACTCATTCATTGCTGGTCAAGCTGCAAGTGACACAAGCTCTTTGAAAAACTTTTTGGCAGATTTTCAGAAAGCTAACTGTAGTCTTAGCATACAGTCGAGTAATACTGTTCATAATATTTGCACAATTGTCTTGAAAAAACATGTTTGTAAAATAACTGTAAGAAAATATTTATAGCAGATTTATTCACAACTACAAAAAATTAACAGACATCAAAATTTCATCCAAAAGATGAATACGTACACTATGTATATTCATTTATTGAAATACTATTTAGTAACATGATATAATGTTCCATAAAGAAACAGAACATGAATGATTTTAAATACATAACATTGTATAAAAATTACCAATATAAAAAATTTTAGACTGTATACTTTTAGTTACATAGCATTCATTACCTTCTATCTCTAATGTGTACATATAGTGATATTTTAAAAGCACAAAGTGGATAAAACAACAAACATTATCTCAGGAATGTGATTAGGGTGAACATAAATGGTAATGTCATATTGATAAATGTTTTCTGATGTGATGGCATATGGTTGGCACTTTATTTCTGTTGTTTTGATAGAAAAATTAAACAAACCCAACTGGAGGACATTCTACAAAATATTTTGGCATTAATTATTATAATACTCAGAGTCAGCAAAACAAGAAAATTCTGAAAAACTATCACAACTAAAATAAGCCTAGGAAAACATGCTGACTAAACTCAATGCTGAATTCTGCATGTGATCTTTAAATATGAAAAATATTG
>NW_004624789.1:8193436-8210902 GCF_000247695.1 Heterocephalus glaber | reverse complement strand
CCCCTTTGCTTTTAATTTCTTGTCGTGCCCAATGGATTCATTCTGCTGGGCTTCCTAGGGTTGTGATCCTTGTTGTCTTTTCCTAGGATTTTGTCTAAAATTTTTTGGAGTGCCGATTTGGTATTCATGAAGCTCCTAAGGTGCTCTTTGTCATGAAAGTATCTTATTTCTCCATCAATTTTGAAAGACAATTTTGCAGGGTACATCAATCTGGGTTGGAGGCTGTTTTCCTTTAGGGTGTGAAATACATCACTCCAACCTCTTCTTCCCTTGAGGGTTTGTATTATGAAGTCTGCTGTGATTCTGATGGACTTTCCTTTGTATGTGGTTTGCATCTTTGCTCTGCTTGTAGAATTTTGTTCTTCTGTTGGGTTTCTGGAATCCTATTATATACCTATGTGTAGATTTTTTTTTTTTATCAAGGCTAGTTGGAGTCCTATATGCCTCACTTATCTGTGTATCAAGTTCTTTTACCCCTGCTTGGGAAGTTTTCTGCCATCACTTCTGTGAACAGTTTTTTTTCTGTCATCTGCACTGTCTCCTGTTTCTTCATTGACTCTGGTCAGTCTTAAATTATTCTTCTTTGGATCATCTAGCAGCTGCTGGATTGATTTCTCATGGTCCCTTACAATTTTAAAGCAATTTTTCTTTTAATTGCAATCTTATCTTCTATCTCTGAAATTCTGTCCTCTCATTGACTCATTCTGCTGGATAAGCTTTCAGTGGAGTTTTCAATCTCCTGGAAATCTGTTTGTATCTGTTTTATGGGTTCCATTTGTTTCCTATGTTGAGATTCCATCATGTTCCTCAGCTCCTCTATTTTTTTATCTGTGTCCTTTCTAGATTTATTAATCATGTCTTGCACTATGGGCACAATCTCTGCTGTTTTCTGAGAAATTATTTCTGATTTCACTTTTTCCAGATCCTCTTTTGTTGATAGTTCAGGGAGTCCAGGTGGTTGAGTATCAGATTGTTCCATCTTTTTTCCTTTGGAGTTGCTATAGGTGATTTGGATGTCTGTTTTTGTGGCTTGTTTACATGTCTTCTCATTTCAATGGGGGTAGGGGATGCTGTTGGTGCCCGCTTGGTTCACCTCTTCTGCACTAGGAGCAGTGGTATGTCAGCCCAGGAGCCACCTCCTAGGCACTGAACATTTTTTCATATATTTATTTGCCATTTGTGCTACTTCATCTGAGAAATATGTATTCATCTCAGATCCCCATTTTGATATTGAGCCTTTAAATTCAGGGGGTTATATTTTTTTCAGTTCTTTATATATTTTAGATATCATTTTTTTGTCTGAGAAGTAGCTGGCAAAAATTTTTCCCACTCCATGGGTTGTCTCTTCACTCTGTTGGTGATTTCTTTTGCTGTACAAAAGCTTTTTGATAAGATGAGATCCCAGTGTTTGATTCCTTGTATTATTTCCTATGGGATCAGGATTTTGTTCATAAGTCTTTTGCCTATATCTATGTCCTCAAGAGTTCTACCTATGCTCTCTTCCAGCAGATTTAGTGTTTCTGTTTGAGTATTTAAATCTTTGATCTATTTTGATTTTACTTTAGTGCATGGTGAGAGACATAGGTCTAGTTTTAGTCTTTGGCATGTGGAAAGCCAGTTTTTCCAACACCATTTATTAAACAGGCTATATTTCTTCCAGCAAAAGTGTTTGTCCCCTTAATCAAAGATAAAGTGCTGAGTGTGTTTGAAGTGGTTTCTACATCTTGTAATCTGGTCCATGATCCTCAAGTCTTTTTGTTTGTTTGTTTGGTTTGTTTTTTGCCTGTACCATGCTATTTTTATCACAGTCACTCTGTAGTGCAATTTTAAGTCAGGGATTGTGCTGTCTCTAGCCTTACTTTTGTTGTCCAGAATTGTTTTTGCTATTCTTGGTCTCTTCTGGTTCCTAATGAATTTCTGGAATGTTTTCTGTAGTTCTGTGAGGTATGGTAGAGATATTTTGATTGGGGACACATTAAATATCTCTAACAGTTTTGCAAATATGGACATTTTCACTGTTGGTTCTTCCTATCCATGACAAGGGATGTCTTTCTATTTTCTGATATGCTCTTTGATGTTCTTTTCTCAGAGTACTATAGTTTTCAATGTAAAATTTTCATTTTTACTTCCTTTGCTAGATCAATTCATAAGTATTTCATTTTTTGGATGCTATTGTGAAAGGTGTGATTTCACTAATTTCTCTCTCATTAAGTTTGTTATTTATGTGCTGGAATGGAATTGATTTTGAAAATTGACTTTGTATTTAGCTACATGATTGAATTTGATTATTAAACCAGAAATTTCTTTGGTGGAATTTTTGGGGTCTGCTATGTAAAATATCATGTCATCTGCAAATAATGATAGTTTAAAATCTTCCTTGCCTGTCTTTATTTCTTTTATTTCTTTCTCTTGTCTAATTGCTCTGACTAATGTTTCTAGAACTGTTTTGAATAGGAATGGTTAGAGTGCACATCTTTGTCTTGACCCTGATTTTAGGGTGAAAATTTTTAGTTTTTGACTACTTAGTATGATGCTAGCTATTGGTTTGTCATAGATGGCTTTTATCAGTTTGAGATAAAGACCATCTATTCCTATTTTCTATAGATTTTTTTTCATGAATGTGTGTTGGACTTTGTCAAATGCTTTTTCTGCATTTATTAAGATGATCATGTGGTTTTTGTCCTTAGCTCTAATATGGCGTATTAAATTTATTGATTTGCATGTATTGATCCATCCCTGCATCCCTGTCATGAATTCTGTTTGGTAATGGTGTATAAATTCGTTGATGATTTTCTCCCTTCTGTTTGCCATTATCTTATTGAAGATTTTTGCGTCTATGTATCTATGTTTATTAGGGAGATTGGCCTATAGCTCTCTTCTATTTTTGGGTCCTTCTCTTGTTTTGAAATCAGGGTAATGCTTGTTTCCCAGATGGAATTTTGGAGTATTGCTTCCTTTTCAATTTCATTAAAAGTTTGAGGAGTAGTGACATAGATCTCTAAATTTCTTGGAGAATTCAGTGTGAATTTATAAAGATATGGGGATTTCTTTGCTGGTAGTTTTAAAACTACTTCTTCAATTTCTTTGGCTGATATTGGGTTATTTAGTATTTTTATATCTTCAGCTTTGGTAATTTTCATATATCTAAGAATTTTTTCATTACTTCCATGTTTTCCTTCTTATTCTCAAAGTAGGTATTGATGATCTTCTGGACTTCTGCAGAATCAGTTGTGACTTCACCTTTTTCAGTCCTAATTGCATGAATTTTCTTTCCTTTTTTTGATAAGGTTGGGTAAGGGTTTATCAATTTTATTCAATCTTTCAAAGAATCAACTCTTTGATTCATTGTTTTTTTGTATTGTTGTGTTAGTCTCAAGTGCATTAATTTTTGCTTTGATCTTTTTAATTTCCTCCCTTGTATGAGTTTTGGGATTTACTTCTTCTTTTTACAAGATTAAGGATCAACATTGTGTTTTCTATTTGATCTTATTCTGTTTTCCTGATGTTAGAGTTCACCACCATAAATTTCCCTCATAGGACTGCTTGCATTGTGACCCATAAGTTCCTGTATATTATAGGGGTATTATCATTTAATTGTAGAAACTGTTTAATTTCTGTTTAATTTCATCTGTAACTCATTGGTTGTTCTGGAGGCTATTTAATTTTCAAGTGCATGTGTAATTTTGTGATTTATTTTGCTATTGATTTCCAATTTCATTGCACTATTGTCTGATAATAAAAATGGGATAATTTCAATTCATTTGCATTTGCTTAAGCATGTGCTATGAGTTAATATGTGTTCTCTTTTGGAAAACATCCCATGAACATCTGAGAAGAATGTGTATTCTGATGTAGGGTGAAGCACTCTGTAGACATCTACTGTCTATTTTTTCACAGATGTGTTTCATTTCTGATATTTCTTTGTTAATTTTTTGTCTAGTTGATCCATTTATTTGTGACAATGGGGTATTGAGGTTCCCCCATTACAAATGTGTTAGTGTTTATTTCATTTTTTATGTCTGTTAATATTTGTTTTATATAGTTGGATACACTGGAATTTGTTTCATATATATTTATGATTGTTCTCTCTTCCTCACGGGGTTACTTTTAAGTATGTAGTGACCTTCTTTCTCTCTCTTGATCAGTCTTGGCTTGAAGGTCACATTGTCTGCAAATAGAATCACTATCCCTGCTTAAATCAGGGTTCCTGTTACCTGAAGTATTGTGTTCCATCTTAATCTTTCAAGCTGAATTTCATTTTGAGTTACATGTGTATCCTCTATGCAGCAAATTGTTGGATCTTGTTTCTCTCTCTCTCTCTCTTTTTTTTTTTTTTTTTTTTTTTTGGAACTGGGGATCTAACTCAGGACCCTGCACTTGCAAGGCAGGTGGTGGAACCACTGAGCTAAATCTCTGGCCCTGGATCTTGTTTCTTGATTCATTCTGCCAGTCTGTTTCTTTAGACTGGTAAACTGAGGCCATTTACATTGATAGCTTTTCCTTGTTATATTGTTGATTCCCTATCTTTTACCTCTGATTAATTGTTGACTTCCCTGGTGGTGTCATTCTACTGGCATTCTTGGAATTGTAGTCTTCATTATCACTTTCTAAAATACCCTTCAAAAACTTTTGGAGAGCTAGTTTAGTGGTCATTAGTTTCTTCAGTTGTTCTTTTTCATAGAAGTAACTTATCTCTCCACTGATATTGAAAGACAGTTTTGCCCCATACATCAATCTAGGTTAAAGGTTGTTTTCTTTCAGGACTTGAAATATTTTACTCCAAGCTCTCTTTGCCTTAAGGGTTCATGTTGAGAGGTCTGCTGTGATTGTGATGGGCTTTCCTTTACAGATTTGTTTCTTCTCTCTAGCGGCTTTTAATATTGTTCTTGTGCTAAGTTCCTGAAATTTTCATTATTGTATACCTTGATGTAGACTTATTTTGATCATGGCTAATTGGAGTTCTGTATGCCTCACTTATTTGTATGTCAAATTCTTTTTCCATGTTTGGGAAGTTTTCTGCCATTACTTGTGTGAAGAGATTTTTATGGCATTTGTGTTGTCCCTTGCTGTCTCATTGACTCTAGTCAATTTTATGTTGTTCTTCTTTGGATCATGCAACTGTTGGATTGATTTTTCATGCTCCCTTGCTATTTTTTTATTTTCATTAAGTTTATTGGTACATTTTAGGTTATGTGGGCAGGGCTGTGGGAAGAAAGGCACCTTTCTCCATTGTTGGTAGGAGTGCAGGCTGGTGCAACCACTGTGGAAATCAATATGGAGATACCTCAAAAGCTATTTTTTAGAAAATGTTTTTCATGGTCACTAAACACAATCCTGTCTTCTAGATCTGATATTCTGTTTTCACATTGGATCAGATGATTTCATATATTTTCAATGTTTTAATCTCCTAGATATCCTTTGAATCTGTTTCATGGGTTCCATTGCTTTCCTGTTGGGCAGTCATGGATTCCATCATACTCCTATGCTCCTCTAATTTTTAAAATCTTTGTCTACTGTATATTCACTAAGCAAGTCCTCCATTTTGATCATTACCTCTTTTGTTACCTGAGAAATTATTTCTGGTCTGGTTTTCTCTATAGCCTCATTCATCTCTTTTTTACTTCTGGGGCTGTCATTTTAGAAACATCAGGTGGATGGCTTCTTGGCAAAGCTTTTGGAATTAGCAAAATTCCAGTGTGTGAATATATACCTTAATACAATAGAGTTGTTGATTTGTGGGAGATTTCTACACAATATCATCATTTGTGAACAAAAATAGTTTTATTTCTTCCTTCCAATAAGTAAATTTTTAGATTCTATTTCACATCTTTTTGCATTACCTAGGGTTTGCATTTCATTGTTGAATAAGAATAATCAGGGTAGATATTTTGTCTTCTTTCTGAACCTAGTAACATCTGATAACTGTTTATGTTGAATGTGCTTTTTGTTTCATTTTTTAATGCTATTAATAAAGCCATTTTGAAGGATTGAGCTCATATTTTAAAATGGATATCTACATTAGGGTGAGTATTAATGGAATTACTATGTAACTTGACTAGTGTATTTTTATGTTTATAAGAAGTTCCTACAGGAGTTTCTGGAGTGATTGTGTCATTCAAACACAAGCCAAATTTGATGGTTCTAATACAGCATAAACTTTTGGAATTGCCAACCTTTTTCATTTTGACAATTGTATATATAATGCTACTCCACTGTGGATTTAATGTGAACTTTATTTCTAACTGATAATATTGAGCTTTTTTATTTTTAGTTTTACTGGTATTCTTATATCACTTTGGCTGATGTGTCTTTTTAAAGTGCTTTACTCATTTTTTTCAACTTGGTTGTTTACCTCCTTGTCACTTAATTTTAAGAATTTTTATTGTTCTGGATAAGATTAATTCATTGTTGCATGATATACACATATTTTGCTCATTTTATTTCCTTGAATATTTTAATTCTTCATCCTTGTACTATATCTTTTATTTTTTTGTACCAGGGACTGAACTCAGGACCTTGTGCTTGTGTGGCAGATGGTAGAAACACTGAGCTAAATCCCTGGCTCTTGTACTATATCTTTGAACTTGCCTTGATGCGATAAACTTATTATTTTGTTCTCTTAGAGACCTGTGTCTTGTCATGAAGGTGTACACCACTTTGAAACCAGAGTCTCTATTTTATAAATTTTTCTAATATTTATGAAGATATTAATTTCTACAGCAACAAATTATTAATGAATACAATTTATTATCAAATTTCAAAGGGTGATTTCTCTAATCATCTTGAAAATCAGGAAGAACTACGTAATAAATGTTTTTTGGGTAGTTTTCAGTCCACTTGAGAAAAGTAGTTTTCTCCTTCCTTCGTGCAGTTAAATCACATCCTTAAGAGCTGTAAATAAAATTTTTTTAAATATTAGAAATAGATACATGATTCTTGGCAAAAAGACCTGCTAACATAATTCAAATAGCTAATGAACAATGAGAAAAAAGAAATAAAGAAAAAAAGAAATACATGAAAATATATTTATGATACTATCAAGCCTCTAAATAAAATGCATGCAAATTACAGTCACAATAAGAAAGAGAGATAGACTTGAATACATTAATTTCTTCCACCACTCTTTTATAACAGATTTGAAGAACTTGTTGCTGTATAAGAAGCATCTATATATGTATATGTACATATACATGTAAGTTTATATATCATATGTATTCACAAATATATATGTCTGAATCTAAAATTATTATCCCAAAGTGATAAAACAAAAAAGATGTAGATATGAAAAGATATTCCTCAAAAATGAAAAAAATAAAATTACCAGTAGACATATACTCCATAATTCATTTTTATTGTCTTTCAAATAATATTAAAAATTTCAGCTCACTTCTTTGGATTAGATATCATGCTGGTCACAAGTGTAACTAAGCCTAACAAAATTTTCCAGTTGGTTTAGCACAATCCCTTTTATTTGCCTGTTAAACTGCCATAATTATAACTAGTCTTTCTTTTGTTGTCAGTAAGATGCTAAGTAAAATAATGCACTGTGTGATCAACATAAGCAAATAGATATGTGTTATGGGTGATATTACTTGGATCTCGATTGCCTCATAAAAGCTCATGTGCTATAGGCTTGGCTCCACCATATGGCATTGTGGAGAAGTGGTGGAAGCTGTAGTATGTAAGAAGTAATTGTGGAAATAGCCCACTGGGGTTAAATCCTTAAAGCATATAATGGATCCTGACCCCCCCTCCACACACACACACACACACACACACACACACACACACACAATTCCAATCCACACTGAGGTGAGGGGGTATGCTCTACTGTACACTATTTACCATGATGCTCTGTCTTACAGTACACCAAGAAAAAACAAGCCAAGTGACCATGGACTATAACTTCCAAAACAAAATAAATCTTTCTTCTTTTAAGTTGTCTCAGGTATTTTGTCACAATGATAAAAAGTTACAAAACAGTATGAAAATATATAGAAATTTTGAACGTTTATTTATTGAGATCAACATTACTGTGGTTTATTTCTTTTCTGTATTCTCTAGAAATTCTTATGTATGTTCATGGAACTAGTGCAAAATAGTATTTTTGTAAACATCATATATAACATCTAGAAAACCACTTCAGAGAAAATAAAATTTGTGGCAGGTACATCCAGTTTATTGTTTAATAGCCATATTCATCACCTTCCTGGTAACAAAAACCTTACTTTTCTTCCCAGCTATTGTGTTTCATGAGCTCCTTCTGAGTCACAGAAGAAGAATAGAGAGGGTGGCATAAATGATGAGTAGCCTCTTCTTTAAGTATAGGGATATAAGGCCACTGTAGCTAATTTAATCTGAGGGAAATTTGTTGAAAGTGTTTTATGAAGATAATATTTGACATAAATACTCAATGTATGACTGGTTCTTTTCTTATATTAAATGTAGAAGCACAAAGAGGCAATGACAATCATAACTACATTATCACATAATCACAAAGCCATCCCAAAGATGGTCAGGAACATATATTGGAAAATAACCTATGTATTTGAATATTTAATAATGTTCATGGTTTTCACATTCCTGAAAACATGTGCCCTTTATATTTCATGTATTGTGAGATAATACTTATTTTATTATTTGTATTAGCTACATTAAAAAGAATAAAACCGTTATAAATATTCATCTGTAAATCAGTGAAACTTTTTGTTCAGGGAAGGGCAAGGGGGAAAGGAAAGAAGGGACAAGAAACAAAAGAAAGAATAGAAGGAAAAAATGGAAACATTTGAAAGGAAGGAAGGTTGAATGAGAGGGAATGGGAAAAGAAAAGAAGAAGCAAAATATAACATGCACAGGTACAAATTATTCTTTGATAAATGTTATCATTATGTATATCTAAAATGTACCAAAAATGTTTTTCATCAAAAAAATTGAGTATGACACCAGGAAATATTATTTTGTTAAATGAAGATAAATTCAGGAATGGTGATAAATATAAAAACTCATGCATCTCTTATGTAGCAATTATCTATGCCTACTAAGCCATACACACATATGAAATACAATTTATATTCACATGGTTATATGATATGCATTTGATAGTACAGACAAACTTTTGGAGGACTGTGCACTAAATGAACAACCATGATGATATTTGGAAAGAGTCATGAGGACTAAGGTGCAAACTTCATTAAAGGTCCCTACATATTAATCTGTAACTTCAAAATATTTATTGTATACACTGAATATGTGCCACATGAACGTACATTTCATTATTAGATATATTAACATATAAATGTTATGATCAATAATATTAAGTATACAACTAGTTATGTAATTAATAAAACTATATAACTGCATAATTAATACAGTATAATATATAAAATTAAATATATTGTTTAAGAATGAAAAAATGTGAGCACTTGGCTAGATTATTACTTTGAAAAAACTATATCTGTAATAGCTTGAGCATTATTGAATGCTTAAGGAAGAGAATAAGATAAGAATAGAAACTGCTCATGGGCCAGTGCAGAAGAGATTTCTGATCTTATCCACAGAGGTTTTACATATTTCCTGTCTGAGTTTTACACATTTCCTGTCTGAATTATCAGGATAGGAAGATCCACTGGCCTTCTAGGGGTCAATTAAACATTGCCAGTCATTACCCTCTTACTTCATATTCCAGCTTAAAATACCCTGGGCTATATTTATCCTTAGTAGTTGAAAAGTTCAGGGTTAGCATTAGAGGGAAGTAGTACTATAATGATTTAGGTACCATTTAATGTACTAAAGCAGTAATTTACCAAATGGTACCCTGGAGGCTTAAATAGTTAATACATTTTCTAGAAGTGCGTAAATTAATCCCATGATATAGCTAATAAACTGTAAAATACTATTTCTTTGTTTCCATAAATTGTGGCAGGAGTGAATTTTTGTTAATAATTTCAGTAAAATAACCTATATTTTATCTTTGATTTACTTTTTAAACACTGTTAATGTTTTAATAGGACTTTGTTGGTGGATTTTTCAAGCTACTATGTTAATTATAAAGGAAAATGAGGCATTACTAGCCTCTTAATCATGATATTACCTCAAAGGCTAAATTGAATCCCTACAGTTCAAATAATAAGTCTATGTTAAGATGGCCTAATGGAATATAAATTCTGCCATAATTTGTTTCTGAAAATTGCAAATGGATTAATTGAAATGTGAGTATTCCAAATGGTTTCACTTGTGTTAGGCAAAATCATAAATTTTAGGTAGAGTAAAAAAAAGCAAACATAATATGATTTTCTGTAGTAATGAAAGTGGTCAGTATAACTACTAATATTATATATTTTTCTAATAAAGAGATAGCTATAACTACAGATCTAAATTAATACATTATAATATTGAATCATTATTTTAGGTGATTGGTAATATGTAAATGCTGTTTTATTTTGATTTTAGAATTTTCTGTGTATCATAATTGCTCCAGTTATAATTTTTTAAAGAAGTGAATTATATACGTTAAAGTATCTGTACACTGCAACCTTAACTTATATAGTTACTTCAATTCTTATGGTTGATTTTGGTAACTACTAAATTTAATTCAGTTCTTTCTCAATAGTATATTCTCTATCACAGTTGATATCAACTGTCTACTCTTCTATATTACCCATATGTACTATATATATTATATATTATTATATAATTATAGTCATTCATATGTACTATATATAGTTATATATAGTTATATATTTTCTCTCTTATATATCAACTTTCCATGTTTCTTGTTTTGGCATGCATATTTAATGGAATCCTACCATTTGACATGCAATTCTTGATGATTGGCATTATATTTCAGGGTTGATTCTATTTTCATTTATTTCTTTTGCCATTCATTTTTACATAAAAAACATATGACTGAGGAACTGCAATTTGCTGCACAGTGAGCAGAACTCAATACATGGGAAAATAAGCCAATTGTTTGTGATTTGACTACTAGACAGAAGGAACAAAGACTATTGCTTGGTGTAACCTGGTACAATATGATAACCAGTAAGTACATGTCTGTAGTGAGCAATTTTTCTTCTCTACTTGTAATACTGGGGATTGAACCCAGGGCTTTCACACTGGCCTACAACCCTAGATGTCATTTATTTATTTATTTATTTATTTATTTATTGTAGGGGTGTGTGTGTGCGTGTGTGTGTGTGTGTGTGTTTGTGCTTTAGACAGGGTCTCAATAAGTTATCAAGTTGCCCAGGCTGGGATCTAATTTGAAATCCTCCTGCTAAATCCTCCCAGAATGCTGGAATTACAGATGTGCACCATGACAACCAACTCAAAATGATCACTCAAAATGTGTAGTCTGAATTAGAACGTGTTATAATTGTGAAATGCCCACAGATTTCAAATGGTTATGATAAAAATTAAAATTTATTAATATTTTTACAACTAACACTTTTTGTATTATGTCTATGCTAAATTTTAAAGTACGTATGTGGAAAGCATCACATCTATTCATCAGAACATTCTCTCGTTTGCATTAACCATACCTCTCTTCCCAGATTTAATATTTACTTTACTACGTTCCAATCTATACAACAATAAAACAATATAAACTACAAAACTATAAACTATAAAAACTATATATAAACTATAAAACAGTTTTTATGGAATTTTTTTCACAATATATTTCTTTTATAGCATCATCAATGATATGTGCTTGGTAAGTAGTAGATTCTGAAGAAATGCCAATCAAATTCATCTTGTTAATGAATAAACAGTGAATATTTCACATGCACATACAGACCTTAGAGAGATGTTACCAATCACTTTTTTTCTAGTTAAGGGGATAGTTTTACAATCTGTGTCTCCATTATTTCTAGGTATGTCTATGTCTTTATTTTGTGTATTCTTTAGACAGTAGTCACAATGTTCTTTTTAATTCCTGCAGAACATTTTGTACTGAAGTAATTTCAATTCCATTCATAATGTAATTATATGCTAAGCATCTGTTATGTGTCAGCTTCTATTTTAAGTGGTAAAAATAGGATGGTGAATGTAAGAAAATGTCCCTGTTTCCAAGAATTAAATTTGAGATATAGTAGTAGAATTAGGAAATAAAACAGATAATTCAGAAATGCTTCAACAACAATAAATTAAAATTAGCTTTAGATTATATGATTATGGAATGTGTTTATGATAAATTTAAACAGAAATCTGATGAAAAGAAACAGCTGTACAATGATATGGCTGCAGAGGATCATAACTGAAAGAATAAAAACATGGCCATACTGAATCAAGAATAGAGTTGGCATGCAGAGATTGTAAGTTTTTACACAATTTTAACTTTTGTCCTATATTTTATATACTGTACATATTAACCAAAGTTACTTGTTTTTGTTGAGTATATATACACTGTTCCAAGGCACCTTTAGAGTACATTAAATAAAAATTATTTTTATGGATCTTAAGTAACCTTAGACAAGTAGTATAATACTTCTCTTTGGAAGAAGGAAATGCTGACACTAAGAGTAAGATAAATTATTTTCTTAAGATTAAATTGTTCAGTTATTATGATAGAATTCCTCAATGTGAAACTATAGCACCACTCTGAATGCATATTACCTCTCATTTACTAAGAACCCATCAGATGAATAAATGTAAATCTAATGAAGAGGTTTAAAATTAATAAGGATTTTTGTAAGCAGAAACACATATTCACACATTATGTGCATGGCTTGTAGAACAAAAAGTGCTATCTAGGTCATTTCTTATTTGAACCTTGCCATGCCCCTAAGTTTGCTGTTCTTGGCTTGTTGTTATAGGATTCCAGTGGCACTCAGTTCCCACAGTTCAAGGAGACCACTAACCTTAGTCCCTGTGAATTTTTAAGCTTTTCCTCAAAATAGCCCAATTTTCATGCTTTCTTTTACCTTTTTTTGAGATCCTAGGAGATTGGATCCTTTCATCTCTTCTCTGAATTTAACATGTGTGTTAATGCATTCTTAAAGTTTATATATTTGTTTGAGCTTGTTTTTTCCACACAAACAAAAGAACACCTTTTGTCTTTCCTGTATGGCAGAAACTTCTGACATACCTCACATGATTACATCAGATGTAATGTTTTCTAGATTCTTTGTTATGCTTTACATAGGAATACCCTATGTATTGCCTACTTCATTTTGTTTTTTTTTTTTTCCTCAGCTAACATATATATTCCATATCCTCAATAGCTTTCAAAGGGGAAGGAGAAGGAATAATATTAAGGTCTGAAGATAGCAATAACAAATTATATAAAAAGTATATTGGGTGGTGGTTAAAACTGTCACTACACTTTTGGGCTGTTTTGCTTCTCTTTGATTATTTTGCCTTCCCCCCTTAAAATAGTTGATTAATGATTTATTTTTATTTTTACTTTTAAACTTTATTATGCAGCAGATATTTCTTCAATCATTTCAATTTATTTCAACAAACATTTTCTTGTATTTTGCAGCATTTTAAAATCAGAATTTATTGTATAAATTTCTATATATAAGAGAAACAAACAAAAACCAAAGTATTCAAGCTTAATTGATAATTCTAAGTAGATAAGAACATAAGAGGTGGCCCAGCTAATATATTCATAAGAAAGGTAAACATCTCTTGGATTAAAAAAACAGGAATTATTTTAATAAAAAATGAAAGATTATAGGAAGGAGAAAATTGTCCAAACAGCAGCCAATATTTTTGCCACAATTTGTATTATCTGTGAGAGACATCATTAAATAAATGCTTATCTGATATTTACAAACAGAGGTGAGAGGGAAAAGCCTAAAGGATCAAGATCTTTGATTTTCTATTCCCCTTGCAATCTTCTGGATATATCAGTTTACATACCAATTAAAAATATGATTATAGTTAACTATAGTTGAAAGTTTGTCTATTAAATCATCAATAGTGTAAGTAAGAATCTGCATGTCCGCCTTTTCCTTCATTCGGTGATCACTATCTTTTCAGAGGATGACATCCACATCAGTGCTGAGCATTCTGTCAGCCACCTGCATGGATTTATGCCAAGGTACAATGTCATCGTTCATGTCATGAAGCAATCTTGCAGGGCAGTTCACAGGAATGGGGCTATGTTACAAGCAGTGGTGCTTTGCTTCCTTAATGAAACTGTACTGAATGAGATGAAAGCTGTCTTCATGGTATTGTGATGGCAGGGACCATGTGCCTTTTATCTCTACTTCTTTTTTTACCTCCACAGGAAGGTGATTGAACTGTGTCACTTGGGCATTGGCAGCTGTGGCTACACCAACAAGAGCCATGACCTTTTCTGGTCGTGCAATAGCAGCAGAAGCATAAGCCACCTACCAAGGCTAGATCCAACCAGTATCTGTGATCCTACAGCTATATCATCAATTATAGAAAGAGCATTTTTTCTCCATTTCCCCACTATGCATTCTTCTAAGTTACTCTCTGAATTTCCAGCTCCTGAGTAATCAAACCTTATGTAGGCACGCCCTAGCGATTTGCAAAATTCCTCAATCGCCAATGCTTTTGTGCCATTCATGTTAGAAATGTAGCCAGGGATGAAGATAATTCCCAGATTTTTGCCTTTTAGCCTCTTATAAGCCAGTTTTGGAAGGTCTGGTCAATTAAGGAAAGAGAATGATGTCTTTTGTCTGCAAGCTGGGAGCCCCTGGGGCTTCCTTGTTAGTAACATGCTGAAGCCCTGGTGGGGGCAGAAAGAGGCCGCTGCCCAGCCCCAGCTGCAACAAGACCCCCAAGCGGTCAGGACCACGCCCACCATTTTCCCATCCGCCCCTGTGCTCCGGACTGCCAGTTGATTAATGATTTTGAGTTCATTTATATTTGAGATTTTCTTCTAGCATTTAATTATTGAAATCACTGCATATTTAAAAGAGCTTGTCATCAGAACGGCAGGAAAATGTTGTATGTTTAGTGTTGAAAAACACTATCAGTTTCCTGAGAGTCCATCCTTGGGTGGTAGGAATGACTTGCCTCTTCATAATTCATAATCGAGTCACAACTTTAGGGTCCACATGAAAATGTTAATATTATCTTCAAAATACAACACCCAATGAGAGATTGAGTAGGATCTTCAAGTCTTGATACTTTTCCCATTCGTAAGGATTAAATGTGTCCTTATGTCTCTTAAGCTTTTACCCTAAGTTGACTGTAAACCCAAAGCATCCCTGTGGTTACTTGGAAGTGAACTTTATAGGTTCTTGTTGTTTTATTTCCACATAAAGCCATTCCCATTAGCCTTTGTTATTTAGGAGTTACTAGTGACATTTTGTTATCATTTACAGTATTACAATAGACTTATTCATTTGAAATATAGTTTTCCTAGTAGAAGTTAAACATAGATGGGAAACTAGTTACTTTTACACATTTTGGTATCTCAATCCATTTTCCAAATGATTTTGTTATTCCTAAGAGAAAAATAAGAAATTTTTACTTGACTGGATAAAGTTTTTTATTGGCTGTCTACAATCCCCATGGAAATGATCAAATTCATTAACACATTCTGGAAAAACAACCGTAATATTCCTTTCATTTTAATTTAAACTCTAGTGAGCCTCAACACCCTATCTTATGTTAGTGATAGAGCAATTCAGTTTATAACACTGGAAACCTTTTCATTTCTTCTCACTTTCCCCTGGAATATTTTTATCTACTGCTTGCCTAACTTAAATTTCTCAATCTTTATGATATAAGTAGAATGTCAAGGTGACATATGATTAATCCTTTGACTTCTCTCTTGCCTAATTATATGGCTTCTTCATGTAATCATAATATCTTAGGTACATATCTATATCAAATGTTCCTACATTTTGTTGTAGTTTATCACATAAATATCTCTCTGCTAGGAAGTTTGTTCTTTAAACAAGGCTATGTCTTATTTGTCTGCATAGTGTCAAGGTCTAGAGTCTTACAATATGTGTGTGTGAAAAAATATTGAATGATTCAATGGACCATAATATAATCAAGAAATATATACATTTAATAATGTCAATAGAGGACGATACAATAAGAATAGCTCAGTAACAACTGATTTAATAAACATTGTATCAGTTGGAAATTAATCACAAGGAATTCACTTTAGGCCTATTTTCACTTTGATCTTCCTTGTGGAGATAAAAATAACTTTTGATCAAACTTAAAAACCATAATTAAATCACTCTGAGGAGTTATCTTCCCATTTGGAATAGCCTAGAAATCTTTCATCTTAAAACTTAGTCATCTCATACCTGTTCTTTGAAATATTTTTGAATTCATTATATAGGTCTTATAAAAAAAAGAAAAGCAACAATGTATTTTAAAGTTTGAAATATTATTTAGTAAAATAGATCATTTTTTCAATGTTAAGATCATAGCCCTTATATGTGATTATTTTTAATCAACTTCATTTTAATGAAATTTATCTGAAATCTGTCTTTTTATAATTACTAATGTATTTAGTTTCTCATCTGCCAGCTGACTTTTGCCAGAGAAAATATATGTGCTTGCTCATCTATTAATTTAATATTAATCTTTTGTCAAAACAAGAATTTTTAACACTGATTGCCAGCTGTTTGTAAGTTAAGAAGAAACAGTTATACATACTTTATGATCAAGTCCTTAAAATGCAGAATTTTCAGTGCCCTTCAATTGATATTATATTGTAGTTCCTCTCTGTCCTTGGTCTATGAATAAAGTTCAAATTTTAAAGTTATTAAGTTTAAGCAATTGATTGATATTCTCATGTTTCACCAGTTTTTATGACATATACATTTTATAGATCACTGTCATGTCAATAAAAATAGTCTTATTTTTTTACCAGTCATTTCTAAAATAAACTCATGATGGAATATGTCTTGTTAAATTCTCCTGTCAAATCACCCTGCTGCATACAGGCAGGTCTGCCCATGACCTACAGAGGTCCTGAGTCACACAGAACACACCGAATCAGCCTGCTGCAGGTCTGTGCATGCCCTACCGAGGTCTTGATTCACGTGGAAGACACTGAATCACCCCACTGCAGACAGGCAGCCACCTGGTTTCACACTACAAAGATGCAGAGGACACCAGACCACCAGACCAAGGTACTGAGTCCTGCTGTTCCTCGCCCAGAGGTAGGGGCTTCTGAGCCGCCATCCCACTGCTCCTGGTCCAGAGGAAGGGGTTCCAGGCCACCATCCCTTGCACCATTCTCGGCCCAGAGGGAGGGGCTTCTGAGCCACCATCCCACTGCTCCTGGTCCAGAGGAAGGGGCTTCCTGGCCACCATCACTCCCGCTGTTCCCAGCCCACAGGAAAGGGCTTTTGGGTCACCATCCCTACTGCTGCTTGTGACCCCTTTCCAACATCACCCAGCTCAGAGGAGGTAATCTATGCAGGTGCTAACAGCCCCCTGGCCCAGTCGAAATGAGAAAACATGTAAATAAGTCTCAAAACCAGACTTCCACATCACCTACAGCAACCCCAAAGG
>NW_004624789.1:8163785-8183485 GCF_000247695.1 Heterocephalus glaber | reverse complement strand
GTAGCTTTGTAGTATAGTTTCAAGTTGGGGATTGTGATACCCTCAGCCATGCCTCTGTTGCCTAGAATTGCTTTTGCTATTCTAGGTCTCTTCTGGTTCCAAATGAATTTTTGTATTGTTTTCCCTAGTTCTGTGAAGTATATTGGTGGAATTTCAATTGGCATTGCACTAAATCTATATAGTAGTTTGGGAGGTAGGGCCATTTTCACTATATTGGTCTTCCTACCCAGGAACAAGGGATGTCTTTCCATTTTCTTACATCCTCCTTAATTTCCTTTTTCAGAGTGCTGTAGTTTTTAGTGTAGAGTTCTTTTTCTTCCTTTGTTAGGTTGATTCCTAGGTATTTCATTTTTTTGGATGCTATTGTAAAAGGAATTGTTTCCCAAATTTCTCTCTCAATGATTCTGCTATTTGTGTATAAGAAGGCTATTATTTCTTGTGTTGACCTTATATCCAGCTACTCTGTTAAATCTGTGAATTAGGTCTAGAAGACTTTTGACTGAGTTTTTTGGGTCTTCTATATAAAGTATCATATCATCAGTAAATAATGACAGTTTAACTCCATCCTTTCCTATTTTTATTCCTTTTATTTCTATCTCTTTTCTAATTCCAGTGCCTAATGTTTCTAGAACTATATTGAACAGGAGTGGTGAGAGTTGGCATCCTTGTCTTGTTCCTGATTTTGGCGTGAAAGTTTTCAGTTTTTGACCATTTAGTATGATGTTGGCTGTTGGTTTTTCATAAATAGCCTTAATTAGGTTGATATAAAGACCTTATATTCCAATTTTCTGTAGTGTTTTTATCATGAATGGGTGTTAGATTTTGTCAAATGCCTCTTCTGCATCTATTGAGATGATGATGTGATTTTTGTCCTTGACTCTGTTAATAGAGTGTATTACATTTATTGATTTACAAATGTTGAACCATCCTTGTATCCTTGGGATAAATCCTACTTGGTCAGGGTGTATGATCTTTTTGATGACACTCTGTATTCTGTTTGCCAATATCTTGTTGAGGAGTTTTGCATCTATATTCATTAGAGAGTTCGGCCTGTAGTTCTCCTTTTGGGTTGGGTCTTTCCCTGGTTTTGAAATCAAAGTAACACTTTGCTTCCAGGAATGAATTTTGAAACCTTGCTTCCTTTTCAATTTCCTTGATGAGTTTAAAGAGTAATGGTGGTAGGTCTTTAAATGTCTTGTAGAATTCAGCAGTGAATCCATCAGGACCTGGGATTTTCTTTGTTGGTAAATTTTTTATTACATTTTCAATTTCACTCATTATAATTGGGGTGTTTAGAATTTCTGTATCTTCTTCATTTAACTTTGGTAATTCATATGTATCTAAGAATCTATATCTTCTGTGTTTTCCATTTTATTAGAGTTCAGGTTTTCGAAATAGGTATTGATGATCCTCTAGATTTTTGCTGGTCTGTTGTGACCTCAACTTTTTCATTCTTAATTGCACAAATTTGAGCCTTTTCTTTCCTTATTTTGATAAGGTTGGCTAAAGGTTTATTGATTTTATTTATTCTTGCAAAAAAACCAACGCTTTGATTCATTATTTTTTTCTATCATTCTATTAGTCTCCATTGCATTGATTTCTGCTCAGATCTTTATAATTTCCTTTCTTATAGGAGCTTTGAGTTTTTTATGCTCTTCTTTTTCTAGGAGCTTGAAGTTCTGCATTAGTTATTTGTGTTCTCTCTGTTTTCCTAATATGGGAAACCACTGCTATGAATTTCCCACATAGAACTGCTTTCATTGTGTCCCATAGATTCCTGTATGTTGTAGTGGCATTATCATTTACTTGTAGAAACTGTCTAATTTCTTCTTTAATTTCCTCTGTGACTCATTGGTTGTTCAGGAGGGTGTTATTCAATTTCCATGTGTTTGTGGGAGTTTTGCGATTTCTTTTGTTAATGACCTCCAATTTTATTGGACTATGGTCTGATAATATACAGGGGATAACGTCAATTCTTTTACATTGACTTAGACATGTCCTGTGAGCTAGCATGTGGTCTATTTTGGAGAATGGCCCGTGTGCAGCTGAAAAGAATGTGTATTCTGATTTTGTGGGGTGGAACACTCTGTAAACATCTATTAAGTCCATGTGTTCAATATCTTGTTTCAGTTCTAGAATTTCTTTGTTAATTTTTTGTCTGGATGATCTGTCTATTTGTGATAGTGGGGTATTGAAGTCCCCCACTACAATTGTATTAGTGCTTATATGGTTTTTCATGTCCAATAATATTTGTTTTGTATAGTTGGTGGCATTCATATTTGGTGCATATATATTTAGGATTGCCATCTCTTCCTCTTGGCTTATTCCCTTCACAAGGATGTAGTGACCATCTTTGTCTCTCTTAATTAGTTTTGGTTTGAAATCTACTTTGTCTGCAAATGAGATTGCTACCCCTGGTTTTTTCTGGGATGCTGTCATGTGGAGAACTGTTTTCTATCTTTTTACTTTCAGTCTATGAATTTCCTTTTGAGTTAGGTGTGTTTCTTCTATACGGTATATTGTTGGATTTTGCTTCTTAATGCATTCTGTCAGTCTATTTCTTTTGATTGGTGAATTGAGGCCATTAACATTGATGGTTATAATTGAGAGATATTGACTAATCCTTGTCATGATGTTTTACTTTTTTTGGCTGTTATATTTCTTTTTTTTTTTTTTCCCTTTCCCTTTAGTGTCTTACCTTGCCTGGTGGCTTCCCTCTGTTGAGTCTCATAGAGTTATGACCTTCATTGTCTTTTTCTAGGATACTGCTTAGAATTGTTTGGAGTGCTGGTTTGGTGTTCATGAAATTTCTCAGGTGTTCTTTTTCATGGAAGTATCTAATTTCCCCATTGAATTTGAAAGATAATTTTTTAGGATACAACATTCTAGTTTGGGAGTTATTTTCTTTTAGGGCTTGAAATACTTCAGTACAGGCTTTCCTTGATTTGAGGGTTTGTGTTGAGAAATCTGCCATGATTCTGATGGGCTTTCATTTGTAGATGATTTGTTTTTTTCCTTAACTGCCTCTAGGATTTTGTTCTTCTGTTTGGATTCTGGGATCTTGACTATTATATGTCTAGGTGTAGAATTTTTTTTAATCATGGCTAGTTGGAGTTCTATATGCCTCACTTAGCTGTATGTCCAATTTTCCACCTCTGTCTGGAAAGTTTTCTCTTATTACTTCTGTGAACAGTTTTTTATGTCAATTGTACTTTCTCCTGTTTTTTTGTGCACTCACTCCTGTCAGTCTTATGTTGTTTTACTTTGCATCACTTAGCAGCTGCTGGATTGATTTCTCTTGGTCCCTTACTATTTTTAAGAAATCTCTATTTTCTTGGTCCCTCACTGAAATCCTGTCTTCTATGTCTGATATTCTATCTTCAGATTCCCTTAATCTGTTCTGTATGCTTTCAATGGAGTTTTTAATTTCCTCAATATCTGTTTGAATCTCTTTCATGGATTCAATTTCTTTCTTTACTGGGCAATCATGGTTTCCATTTCTTTCTTATTCTGGGCATTCATGGCTTCCAGCATATTCCTGAGGTCATCTTTTTTTTTATCTGTTTCTGTTCTAGAGCTTCTAATCATGTCTTTCACTGAGCTCACCATCTCTGTAGTTATCTGGGAGATTATTTCTGTTTTGAATTTTTCTAAAGCCTCATTCATCTGTTTTGTTACTTCTTGTGTTATCAGTTCAGGGTGTCCAGGTTGTTGATTATCGGACTTTTCCACTTTGCTTCCCCCAGAATTTGCCTTTTGTGGGGTGGAAGTCACCTTACTTAAATGTCTTCTCATTTTTGTTTTTGCTACTCTCCTTGATTTAGTTCCTGGGTTGATACTTTAAAGTTTCTTATTGTAAGTACCCTTGTTGATGTATTAAGAACCTTTATGGAATGATTGCTTCTCAGAGGTATCTTCCAGATATTGCTAGCCTTAGGTTTTGAGTCTCTAATGGCTCTGAGGCTATTTCATTTTCATTGTGCCAGGCAGGACAACTGATTAGACCAATCACAATACCTTAGCCCAAGTGATACATTTAGCAACACAACAGCATTGAGTACCTCTTAGAAAATGATAATTTGTGGTAGTTATTGATCTATCACCTTTAACTGTGTCAATTAAATCAAAATCAATTACCAGCCCAACATATATTTATAATGAATAAACTCTACCCACTTGGCCCCACGGGCAGCTTGACGCCATAATCTTAAGTGAAATAAATAGGACACACATGTATAAATACCAAATAGTTTCTCTGGTGTTAGAAACTGAAAGTGTAAATAAGGATCGAATGTATAATAGATAATGTGAAATAGGAAGAAAAGGTCCAAAGGTAAAAGGGGAATTTGGAGGGGTAAGTGAAAGGAAAGAAGGGAAAGGAATAAATATGAGATAAGAAAAAATGGCCACAAAGTATTTGTAGAGAGGCATGGAGGCTTTGAAGGGAGGGCAGGGGAATTGGGTGAAAAAATAAGAACCAAGCTATATCATGTAAAGGTACAAATTGCCAATGATGAATGTCATCATATTGCATACCTAAAATTTACCAATGAACTTAATGAAAAAGAAAAGAGAACTCAAGGGCCGGGGATTTAGTTCAGTGGTTCTGGCACCTGCCTTGTAAACACAAGGTCCCGAGTTCAATTCCTGGCACCAAAAAAAAAAAAAAAAGGAGAACTTTCACAACTGCTTCAGAAGGTCGCAAGAATGATGAGAGAACTGTGTACAAAAGAATGGAATTTAAGGGGGATTAGTGTCAATATGCCTTTTAGAGTAGGTGTTTTAAAAATTTAAAAGTACATCTTACTTTTTGATCATACCTCATATATACACACAGGTAAATTAGTAAACAATTTGGGGCATCCACAGGTAACAATAAAAAGGGCTTTTTTTGCAATTATATTCATATAGAAAGAAAGGTGAAATTGTTTAGAGATGTTAAATAGAAAATCAGTGCAAAATTTCCAAAATAGCTAATTTTATTAGTAAGACAAGGTGTCCTCACTGAGCAAAAATATTTTGTTTTCTATTTATGCTTGCAGTAATGTCTTCAAAATCTTAATCATTCAAAACAAAACAAATGTTTTCAAATGCAAATTTTTGTGTAATAAATGAAAAAAGAATCAAATAATACATTTGATAAAAAAATAATAAAATATTAAATTTTTTTCCAAAAGGGAATCTTTTCTTTGATCTTTGTCAGTAAATATTATCATATATTTTAAAGTTACTGAATATTTCACTACACTTAAATGTCATTCTAGAGAGCATATTTTACTGATTAGCACCAAATACATTTCACATCAAGTAAAATCCATTGTTTTCAATGACCTTTTAACTTATAACCTTTTAAAATTTTTGATCAGTAGCCTATTATACAGTTTTGTAAACTTTAAATAAAAAGTTTATTAATGAATACTCTTCCCTTGTTGCTGATAACACCTGTATGATTTATTATACTACTTTGATAGGATTTAAATTAAAATTCAATATTATAACAAGCTTATTTAGAAGGAAATTTCTTTTTCCTTTTATGCTGTCTTTTCACTACAGCCAACTGTGCAATACTCAGAAACATGCAAAAGCCACACATTTGCCAAATATGTCCTACAATTTTGTCTTCAGATTGTTAGTATAACATTTTGAGTAATTTATCAAGAGTAACTTGAGAAATTATATGAAGAATGTATACTTTTCTTGCAATTATTTCTCCTTAATAAATCTGTTACTATTAATGAACCAGTACATGGGAATAACTGTAGTAATTAATATGGAAGGACAAAATAGATTTAATAAACTTTAGGATAATATTGTCATCTCATTGACCTATAGGCAATGCATTCACTATTTTTCCCATGTGAAAGACTACTTTTCTATTTCTATTGATTACTTGGTTCCAAATAGAGCACTAGCAATTTAATGCAGGGAAAACAGTCTAACATAAAGCAATTTATTTGGGACTACTAATTATTGATCTTGGGCTACTTGAGATGCATCTGAAATGTTACTTCTGATATGCTGTAGCCAACCCCACATAACTTTTTCATTTCTTTCTACAGAAATAAAATAATTGGACAGAAAAAAAGGTGATTTTTAGAATATAGTAATGTGTGATTACAAAAATCTTCATTGGTGTCTACTTATTTGAACTTTGTATTTGAAGACACTGTGTTTTAGTTTTGAATTGATAATTTGGTTAATTTTTACTTTAAACTTGATTAAGAGGAGGGAGAGAATATCAAAATATATTACTTAAATAAATTTAGAATGTTTAAGGAGATTGAAAGCCTCTGTGAACAGAAAGTTAATAGGTTTTTGTGTGCAATAATGTGAATTTATCTAAATTTTAATTCAAACGTAATAATTTTAATCACGTGTAGTAACCATGAAGAAAAGATCAAATATGACTTTTTAAAATAAGATATTATTAGAACATACAGAAATAAATATTATATTGCTGTAGAAAATTTATGAAAAACACATTTCTGAATATCTGTGCCTAAAGTATAACTTAATAAGTCACTGAAAAATTTATGTCATTTAAAATTTTTTTATCCATTAAGTTTACTGGTAAATTTTAGGTATACAATATGATGACATTTATCATGAGGAATTTGTACCTTTACATGATGTGTCTTGGTTCTTATTTTCTCCCCATTCCCTTGCCCTCCCTTCACCCCCTCCACCTCTCCCTATTTACAAAGACTTTGTTTCTATTTTTTCTTTTCCCATATTTTTTCCTTTCTCATCTCTTTTTTTCCCTACCCTCCCACTTACCCTTCCCTTTTGGACTTTAATTCCTTTTTTATTTTGTATAGAGTGTTTAGTCCTCAAAATAAATAACAATTTGTTGTACAAATACACAGATCTTGGAAACAAAATCTAACTATCAATAAAAGTGTGATATCAACTATTCAACAAGCTCAATTTCGTTCTTTCTTTTAGAAAAATCATAACTCAGGTAATAATAAATATTACAATTTAACATACTCAGGAGAAAAATTATTGAAAGTTTTCAAATTCTACATATTAAAATATATTCTAAAGATAAATAATTTGGTGATAAAAACTTCTTGACAAAAATTAATTCAGATTAGCTGAGTAAATTTAGCTTATTCAGGATTTTCCATGGCATATAGGTTGCATTGTTCCTGTAATTAAATACATGTTATAGCACCTATGGTAAGTTTAATGTCAATTGTTATATGTACCTTTGCAGAGTGCTGCCAGGTGTCACAATACCACTAGTTTTTCCATTCTCAAATTTGTTGATTACCAAACTAATGCAGTGCAGTAGCTTATGATAGCCATGGTCCCAGGGCATCTGATCTTCCCTTGGGTTACTTGGAATTAGTAGAAATCTTTGAAACAAATTTCATCCAAAGCCCTTTAATTGTATCTGATTTCATATTTATCCCTCCCCCTTTCTTCATCATTTACTTTTTTCCCTAAAATATTTTTAGAGTCCAGAGGAGTTCATGGAAACTCAATCTAAAAATGATATTTACCTTAATGTTCTAAAACTGAAATGAACTTTCAGTTACTTCCTGAGACATATTTTCCAAATAAGTTATAGGGAAATTTGGAAATGAAATTTAATCTATAGAACAAGAGATGTAAGGAAAGGGAAAGGAGGTAGGGATGTCAATAGTAAAACTGAATTAAGGTGTGTTCTATTTACATAGCAACTCCTCATAATGAACGTAACCATCGTGCAAGGATTTGTGCATACAGTTGCAAATATACAAATGCACTGAGTTGTTGGCATTTATTTATTTTTAATTAATCAATTATTTTTTAGAGAATATTCACAGAAAAATTGAGTAAAAGTTACAAATTCTCCAAAACTCTTCTCATCACAAATATACAACTTTCCCACTATAAATATGTCTCACCAGGGTAGTACATGTATAGATATTGATGAAACTACATGGACAAACCATTATCATCTGAAGTCTACAACCTATTTTTGGTTCATTCTGGGTATTGTATATGCTAGGTTTTGACGATGTATGTACATATACAAATCATAGCACAATGCAAAATATTTTTTATCACCCTAAATATCCTTTGTGCTCTGGCTAGTGATCCTTCTCCCCCATTCTCCTCCCACTTCTGAAAACCACTTATCATTTTACTGTTCTTATAAATTTCATGTTTCCAGAAAGCCATAGAGTTGGAATTACACAGTATGTTGTCATATTAGTTAAGGTTGTCTAGAGGCGCAGAATAAATAGAAAAGATGAATAATTATACAAGGGGATTCTTTAGATAGGCTTACATGATGAGAGGCAGGAGAGCACACAATGACCATCTGTATGCTGGATAATTGGAGGATACAGGAGCTGTTTAACCCAGGATAATGGAAGACACAGAAAAAGAGAATCAAGGATTCAGCACCAGCCCCAGATCAAAAGCCTGGAAACTTAATGTAGTGTCACCTATGCAACTCTGCATTGGAAGGCTAAAACAGTGGAGACCATAAAGGTAAATACTGGAGCTCTTCCAAACATGTGATCATAAGCATTTTTATGTGTATATTATCTTCTTTGTACCTTGTTTCATGGACTTTTTGCTCAAATATTTTGTCTATTTTTCTAATCACGTTTTTTTCTTTACTGTTGAATTGAAGATTGTTTGCACATTTTGGGATACTGCTCTTTATTAGTTATTAAAAACATTTTCTTTCAGTCTATGGCTTGTAGTTTCATTTTCCTGGCATTGTCTTTTGTACACTATAAGTTTTCAGTTTTAATGAAGTCTGTGTTTTCATCTATTTGTTTAAGAGATTATATCTTTGGTATTAGAATCATAATCAAAAAATCAAAAACCAAAATTGAAAACCTAGGCTTTCAAGTTATCTTCCATGACTTA
The DNA here is from genome assembly GCF_000247695.1 of Heterocephalus glaber. The sequence continues at coordinate 8,174,611 of NW_004624789.1, read as the reverse complement.
CACAGTTCTGAAGTCTACATTTAAGATGATGGTCCATTTGAGTCACGTTTTGTGAAAGTTACAAAGTCTGTATCTAGATTAATTTGTTTTGCATGCAGATATCCAGTGTTTCCATGGTCATTTGTTAAAGACTATCTTTGTCCCTTTGTATGTCTTTTATCAAAACTCAGTAGAATATATTTCTGTGGTTGTACTTCTGGGCTCTCTATTGTATTTATTGGTCGCTTTGTGTATTCTTTCACCAGCATCACATTATTTTGATTACTTTGTCTTGATAGTGGCAACATTTAATTATTAACTTTTTTTTGTTGATTGACTTTTAGTTTATTTCAAAATTATAGGGAAACAGATTAAATCTCAAATTGTTTGACCAACATTTTAAAGCAGAAAAAATTATCTGGAGCTCCTATTAAAATGATATTTATTTTTAGAAGACACACTGTAGGCTTGTGCATTGTGAATAAGCACAGGATGATGGTGGTGCTGATGGTTCTTAGATCACAGTTTTAAAAATAAGATAGCAAAATAACTTTAACCATTGTTTCTACTAACTTTTTTTTCTATTATCCACATGCATATTTTTGTACAGAAGGAAAATCTCTAGAGCTTTTAATAAAATAAATACTCCATTTCTTGGGCATCCAAAATGAGCAGACATTTCTCAGACAAAGAAGTAAAAACAGCAAATAAATATATGAAAAAAATGTTCAACATCACTGGTCATTCAAGAGATGCAGATGAAAACAACACTGAGATTCCACCTCACCCCACAAAGAATGGCTACTATTAAGAAATCAACCAATAACAAATGCTGGTGGGTGTGTGGAGAGAAAGGAACACTTTTCCATTGTTGGTGAGAGTGCAGACTGGTGCAACCACTGTGAAAATCCATATGGAGATACCTCAAAGAATTAGGACTAGAGGTCCCATTTGACCCAGTTATTCCCCTACTGGGTATCTTCCCCAAAGAATTAAAAGAATCATACCACAGTGATATATGTGCACCTATGTTTATAGCGGCACAGTTTGTAATAGCTAAGGTTTGGAAACAGCCCAAGTGACCATCAACTGGAAACTGGATAAAGAAGATGTGGGTTTTTTTTTTTATATAAAATGGAGTACTACTCAGACATAAAGAATGAGAAATTAGAGTCATTTATAGCTAAATGGATGCATATTGAGGCCATACTCTTAAGTGAAATAAATAGGACATACGTGTAAATACTGAATAGTTTCTCTAGTGTGAGAAACTGAAAGTGTAAATAAGGATGGAAATGATTAAAATGAATAATTGATGATTTGAAATAGGAAAAGGTCCAAAAGTGGAGGGGTGGTGGGAGGGGAAGGGGAAAGGGAAGAAAGGACGGAAAAATTATGAGAAAGAAAAAAAAAATGGAAACAAAGTCTATGTAAATTGGAAGGGTGGTGGGGGTGAAGGGCGCATAGTTAATGGGGAAAAAAATAAGAACTAAGATACATCATGCTCAGGTTACAAACATCCAATGATAAATGTAAAGGTATTGTATACCTAAAATGTACCAATTAATATATAAATAAAATAAATACACCATTTCAAATGATCATATTTCTATATTTCTACTTTTTATTTAAATATTTATAATATGCTCCTTAATAGATAAGCAGAAATACTTTAAATTAATCACAACTGATAATGTAAGCCAACTACATTTTGTCTATTTGATAATATATATAATAATATTTTAGTTTCATAAAAATTTCTGTCAACCTTCTGAGTTTCATAGATGTAGGAATCATTTTCAAGAATATGTAAAATTTATTGAAGCAAACACTGAAAGAAAAAAGCCACAATACAAGCCAGAAAAGAAGAAAAAACCTAGAACCTAGATTAGGAGGCTAAAGGTTCAGTTTTTAATTTTAAATGGAAAATCTTAGAAAACTAGATTTATAAAACTGTATAGAAATTTTACAAACTTATTTTCCTGCATCTGATTGCATTACATTGTGTTTTCAAGAAAGATCATTTTCAACTTGACCTCTATTAAATCTCAAATTATCCACTTGTTTTCACTGCCATCATTGTTTTTTCTATTATAACTTCATATTTTTTCACAACCTCCATTTTTTGTAAATGTTCTATTGTTATACACCTATAAAGTGTCACTAAGTAAATGAAGAGTTGGAAAAGATTGATTTCATTGCACATTAACAATTACCTGACTAAAAATTTTTCATATTTGGTTTAGATGCTTTATGTAGCTGTTTTCAAATTGTTGGCAGATATATTTCCCTCCTTTAGAATGATTAAACTTGCTACCTCAGGAAACAAATGTCAAAATGAGCTGTTCAAATCAAAATGTTTGAGAAATTCTACAGTGTTCTCATTATGAATATATGAAAGGGAAATGTTATTGCTTTGTTTTATGTGGCATCAGCCTGAATAGAGAACAGTACAGTATATATGACCTTTGGCAGCAAGAAAGACTGAAGATTCCATTGTGCTATCCAAAATCTTACTATCTTCAAGATACTTAACTATCTGAAGACCCATTATCTATCTGGCCACTAAATATCTCCCTGGTATACAATGCTAAAGTCATTATCTTGGAAACTCATGGTCCTAGAATTTCCCAAAAAGAGAGCAGGGAGTAAAATCCCTCAATTTAGTGCTTGCCCCTTACTCTATTCTCATTGTTCTCCTTGTTTGTGAAAACTTGGCTTAGAATATAAGAGACTCAACACATTTTTTACTACTGTGATGACATTCTGCCCATTCTCCATACTTCCGTAGTCCAGAAAAATTTTTTTCCTCCTTTTTTCCTCATCTGTGGCCATTATGTATACATGACTTCTGTATAATATATAATCCCTACACTGCATAAAAACTGTTAAGATTGGCCAGGAATTTAGCTCAGTGGTGCTGTGGCTGCCTTGCAAGTGCAAGGTCCTGAGTTTGATCCTCTGTACCAGAAAAAAAAAAAAAAAAAAAAGAATTGCTAGGATATAAACTGGTCTAGCTCAAAATTTGATATGGAAACCAAGGGATGAGGAATGAAAAAAGATAAAGCATAATTTCTTTAATATGTCAAAGTATCATTTCTGTTTGTGTACAACAATATCTAACATTTCCATGTGAATTTGTAAGACTTCCCAGGAAGCTGACAATAAAACTTATGTTCTGATATAATTATGTATTTTATTTTATGCTTACTGAATTTATTGAAAATTTTTCTTGCCCAGGCCTTAAGAATATTTACCTACAGTGCTTGAAGCTATAGCATTTACCCCAAGATTACTCCAGATTATAGTCCTTACTCTCAATATTTGTTACAAAATATTTCACTTTTAATTTTATATTTTCATCCATCTAGTATATTGATAGCATTTGGAAACAAAAGATAATTATATTTGTAGCATTCTTTTTTTTACTAGTGACATTTCCTTTTAGAAAATATAGCAATTCTTAAACACTGAAAATTGAATGCTGGCAGTGAGTTCCATATATTTTCTAAATAAGAAGTGGTCATAACCAACCTCCTCTGAACATTCAAAGGTGCCCAAATGGACTTCACCTGGGCAGTAAGCAGGGGATATGCTTCCAATCTTTGCACTTCTGGTAAAATTAGATTTTAAATAATTTCAGTTCAGAAAAATTTAAAATAATCAAAGGCAAATTAAGGCAAATCTGAAAATGGCAAAGGACCTAAGTTGTGGAAATTTTTCTAACATTTTATTTTTATGAAGAAAACATTGTAGAACTGTATGTCCTTTGTGATAGAAAAAAGATGAATTGTTTCATTATTTTTGGTCTAAACAAAAGGTAAATGGTGGTGTCATCTGAGTGTGAGTTTAAATGAAAACATGTTAACATCATATATTTCCTTTACATTCCAGTGGAAATACCAATTTATATAAACAGATATCAATGGGAGTCACTTTTAGGAATAAATTAAATATAAAAAAATGATTATTGGCATCATTCTTGTCTTAAAACTTAGGGGCAGATTGTGATCTTCTGAAAACTAAGTTTGAAGTTATATTTTTTCTTCTTAATTTTAAATTCCTTTAACAAAAGTCTTATAAATACTTCCAGAGAAAGTCTATTGGAACTTTTACTAGAAAAGTGCTTCTTGTATATTACTAAATTTTAGTATTTTAAATTTTATGTATTTAATATGTAAAATCTTAATATTTAAAATATGTGCCAAAGGGGCACCATATATATTTTTATAAACTCTACAAACTGATTTGAATTACTTTCAATATTATTGACTGATATTTTAGAAAGATGAAATAATTACATAAATTAGTCTATTAAGTAAGACTAAATCATTTCTTGTATATAGATAATATCTTATCAGTTAACAGAAGGCAGGAGTGATAAAATTGTTGAATTATACCACAAAAACCTTGTTAACATTAGATACACAGAGCAAATACAGAAATACCTGTACACATATACATTTATGTGTTTAAAAATATAGAACTTATTCAGTTTGATGAAATAAATGGTTGAGGAAATTAAGGTTATTGAACAATAAGTACCATTCCAAAGAAGAAGGACCACTCTGTACTCTGGAGTACCACACAGGGAAATACCAGGCTCAATAAAATGGCAGAGTAAGTGATGGGGAAAACATGGATAGGAACATTTATTGTGGCTTTTGTGAGAAAGAAAAGGTAAGACAATGCAGAGAAAGTAGATTAAGAAGAGTCCAATTTTAAATAAATCCAGGGGCTTTGTTGTATAGGAACTGTCTGAAATTCTCTAGTTGCTGGCCCTGGATTATATGAAAGCAGGAAGATATTGTTTGAGCCTGTGAAATCTAAATAAAGGAGGTAGTTCACTAGTAAGGGATTTGAATTCTTTGTTGTGCATATATATCTGTAAGAGTCATTCGGTATTTCTAGGAAGTAGATATTTCTGGGAGTAGCAGTATTTCCAAGATTATTATATATCTGATTATTATGTAAGAACAGGTGATCATAAAGTTAGCTAATTCATATGTGAGATATGATAAAATCACATAGATTACATGTTATATATGTATATCATAATGTATCATGAATTTAGGCATATATGTTTCAGGGGACCATAGAATGTATAATTATGCATTTGAAGACCGATGGTCTCCTTACATTTGGATTTTAATCAAATACACCATTTCCATCTGTATAACAGAATATCTATGACAATCAAGTTAAAAAAGTAAAAGTCTTTTCAGAGATTATAGTGCATAATCACTTGGCTGTGCTGCTTTACGGCTGTGCTGCACAATACATCTTGGAGAGTACCTGAGCCAAAGGAGACTTCTCACTTCATGGCACCCAGGAATCTAAGAGAGAAAGTGAAAAGTTTTAAAATCACAATATACTCTTTAAGGGCACTTCTCCAAATACCTAACCTCTGGTACCACCTCTTAAGGTTACAAACCTCCCAATAGTGACATGAGTTAGTCTTAAACTTTAATGCTCTGTGGATCTGCAAGAAGATAAAACAAGTTTTTTCTTCAAAGCACAGGTGCTGTGCAAACTCCAAGTTGCTCCCCTAAATTGGTTGCAAGCTTTTCACATCTGTGAAATTTCCATTTAGCTAAGATTGCTAAAGTTTTTTCTCCCGGCATTTGCAGCAACTGTACTGTTTATACTTTTCTCTGTAAAGGAGAATATACATACAGTTTGGTTGCAAGGGTCAAAGCTGCCAGAACATCTGTTCCTTCTTCTGTAGTAAGTAGATCTCTAAGTCACTACCTTATGGTGTTCAAGTATCCTCCTATGATCACACATCTCAAAACGGAGCCATCTACTTGGTGCTTTTTTTCATCTTTATGGAGGAGGACATGAATTCTGGGTACCTTATTCAAACATTTTGAAATCCTAAAACCCCTTGCTTCTTTCATGTAGCCATACATCTTCTATGTAATATTTAGATATTGAAGAAGTCAGTTTCTCCATAAACTTTGTTATGTGCTCCTCTTACGTACCTTACCGTAAAAGGGTCTGTACTGTAATTGTTGGGTTACCTTTCTTCTGAAATACTGTTTTAAACTTTTAACAAGTGTTGTTTTACTTTTTATCATGTGATCCCCAAACTACCACTGGTTGACACAGAAAAGGTATTTATAAAAATATTATTATATAAAGAAAGAAGAAAGGAGGAAGAGAGATAGGGAGGGAATGAAAAGGGGGTAAAAAGAGAAGAGAAAATGGGAGGGAGAAGTTTAAATATAATTAAAGTCAATTTCTAAATTTATATATGTGATTTGTAGTTACATGAAAGTGTTCAATCATATAAAAAGTGTTTCCTAAAATAAAATCAAGAATATTCTCAAATGAAGAAGATGGGTAGATATCAGAATAAGTACTACAAAGTAGCCTGGTGTTGAGTCAAGCTTTCTTTTTCAGAGTACAGGCCACAGTTGATTAGAAATAGTTCTGTCTTTCATACTGTTTTTCTGACCTGGTTAAAAGACATCTGTCTTGTGTGAGTTGGCCAAATAATATCAACATATGCCATTTTCAAAGTAGGGCTAGACTGCCAGAATGGTCCTCATTGCATGACCTTACCAACATTTTGTGAAATTCATACTGTTTTCTCTTTACTGTTGCCAGTCTCCATCCTATTGTGAGCCAGAGAAGGACCAGATTCCACCTGGACTGCTGTACTGCCTGGCTTCACATTATATTGTCAGGTCCTTTTTTTTTTTTTTTTTTTTTTAGAACATCTCTGTGAAAAGTACAATGAAAAATAACATTTACAATGCTAAATTTGTTATTCTTTCAAAATTGTTAGTTTAAAACAACTACACTAAACTTGGAGAGCAACTCCCAATTTGACCAATTTGACATAGAGCTAAAGACGATAAAAACATTTTTTGTTTTGGTCAGACAGATAAATAATTTTCACATTTTGTTTTTCTATAGTCTTTGGTTCTTTCTTGAAGAAATTTTACAAAAATTGAGGATCTGTTAAATGTAAGAAGAGTGTTCTATAAAGAAAACTTCTGTCCATTTCTCTAGAAAGGTGGCTTCAATATTTGATAGTTGCTGGCCACCTCATATCCAGAGGTTACCTTAAATATGTTGCAAATTTCAGAGAGAAACAGAGGAAAAGAATCATTTGGCTAAGTATTTACCAACAAGAGCCCTTTGTAGCCAAGACTCTCTTAATTGCTCTGTATGGAAAATAAAGTGAGTTGTGCACACACACACATGCACACACATGCACACAAACATTCCAATAATTTGGCCTAAATTTCATGCTCATTTTATGCCATTTGATATCAAAATTAAACTACATTTAAAAAACATTTTGTGAAATGTTTTTGCTTTTTGTAGAGTTTATAGGTAATTTTTGAACAACTATTGGGTTCTTGCAAATTTAAAAGTCTTGTACTTTAAAAGTCTAATCATTTTTGAGATCATCATGCTTACTCTGGTGGGCAATCTTTCATGACCTAAAATAAAATAATCTCCTACTAGAATGAAAGTATGTTAAAATAAAATAATCTCCTACTAGAATGAAACTATGTGAAAGCAAATGAAGTGCAAATGAGTAGCTTGATTTAAAGCTGGAAAGGCTGTGATTATTTCAATACGTCAGGAAGAAGTAACATGTAGTATTCAACATCCATTTGTCTTAAGTCTGAATAAAGCTGCGCCTCAATGCATATATTTCAGAAAACTGTTAATGTTCAATAAAAGCTACATAATTAAATATTTAAAGATATATAGTATTCTGTAGTTTCCAGTAAATTAAAATTACAAAGTATTGAGGAGTGTTTATTTTTAAAGATATGTCCATAGAAATTTCAAAATAATGAAACTCAAAATAATGAAAATATGGAAAAATCACAGTTCCTCACCTTTGTAAAGTACAGAACTTGTTTTCACACCCAGATCCCATCAACTGAAGAAGACACTTGGAATTCGGAATCCTTGAGAAATAACCTGCAGTGCAACTAATGTAAATAGATAAATATAATTATATTAGTTATTTACATTATAACTAATGTAAATATATATATATATGTATACATATATATATTCCCCAGTCTTTGTGAAAGGGGTCATACAGTCCCCCTTAAAGAAGGCAAATATCTTCTGAGAGTTTTGAAATTAAGGATTTTGTACCTATGAAAAAATACTAACATCTTCATATTTTTGGAGTACAAACATATGGAGATCAGGTGCTATATCTCATTCTAGCCCACATTATATTGCACTGGACAGAGTGACCTTCAGACTCATGTTGAAATTATTTCTGTGCACCATGATGCTTTAGTACATTACTATCATTTGAGGCAGTAAATTAGTCTCACGGTGAGGAATGGATTGAATTGAACTCTTTCTTAAAAGTAACAGGAGTAGCTACAATTTTTATCTACTGGCATTGATATAAATTCTGGCAATATTGACTTACTAATTCATTTTGCCTTGTAGATACCACTCTCTGAGAAGTTTTGGTCATAAAATCACACATAAAGTGACCACAAACCTGCCTCTGCATAGTGGGCTTCCCAAAAAGATAGGCCAGATTCCATGCATAGGTTTTCCTATCCTGAAGAGATTAAGCTAGGTAAGAACATTCAGTGTGTAGGAGCTGCAGAAACTAGAAAACATGTAGGTTTAGAAAGAGAATTAATTTCAAAGGAAAACAAAGACAGAAAGTAATGTATGTGGTTGCTATTCCAAGACATTAATGCTAAAGTGAAGTAGTAAACCTGATCTCCAAAAAGATATAAAACATTCAAAAGCAGAGTGGTTTCCTCTCAATTTTCTACTGTAACTTTAGAAAGGTACACGTTTTTATTTTTAAAAAACCTGGATTTTGTTGGTAGTCTTATAGAGTTTCTTGTACATTTCACTCAAATGATGCTTGCTTTGAACTCACATAGATAGACTCAAGAAGGGTTGATCTTAGATTTGTAGATGTTATATGAATCATACCATGGAGTAAGAATTAAGGAATGTGTTCCACTCATTCAATAGTAAACTAAACATAGCTCAGAAAGCCATTTTACCCTCAAGGACCTGAAAGAAAAGAACAAGAATTTTCACAGAATAAATACTGAAGAACAGAAAAACAGTGAGGTCAGCCCCGTGATTACTAACAAGACAGATAATGTTCCACTGTCTTTGAAAACATAGCTTGACTTGCTGAGTAACCCACTTTCATTCAGCTGAAAAACTGGAAGAAAGTGGAAAGTCTGTAATTTTTCACCAATCTAAAAAGAGACATACTGGATACAGCTGTATATTTTTCAAAGGTTTTTGGGGAGCAGAAGTGATATATTTTGTATTTTCCTTAATATATTTATCATACAAATGGAACACCAAATGAAAATAAAGTGAAATCTAAATAAATGACACCTATTATTGTTAAGCAGGTGACGACAAATGATAATAAAGCCTATACACATTATGTATAATAAACATAGTTGAATATACATGCTTCAAATAGGCAAAAGGCCATATTTATAGAAAACAAAAGATATCTGCTCTTAAAAATAAATTTTCCATGGAAAAAATACTGAATTTTACATTTATATTGTCATTACTACTTTAATTTTTTTTCAATATCAGATGATACATTATTTATTGTATCTCCAGGTGAAATATCAGTCAATTATTTACTTATGTTAGCTGAAAAAAAGGAACTTCCTTGAATTTAGAAGAATATATCGTACTTGATAGTATTGTCAAATGCAAGAGTTAAATTCATCTCATTAAATTCAATCCTTTATGGTTTTCCAATAAAATACAGTACTTGCACTTTGTGTTCTATTATATATTAGCAGTAAATCACTGGAATATTTGTACAGTGTAGCATGATTCCTCATCAAATAATTTCAGAGGACAATAAAAATAATTTTAATAAACAATAGAAATTAATTACATTAATGCGATGTCCTCTAACATTTAAATTTTTGCTACTTGGTATAAAAATTCATGGGAAATATGATTTTTTTAAAATTAAAGGTATTGATAGCTTCAGTTCTTATAACAGGTTAGAAATTATATAGGGTACAGACATATGAATTTAGAAATATATTTTTGCTATGTATGTGTTATTGATATAACAAAACATCACCACTATTTAGTAAGAAGAAAGACATCAATTTTCCTTGTTTGCACCAAGAATAAAAATCAAGGATTTAAAAATTATTTTATTTTTTCATGCCACAGCTCCCAGTGCAGAGAAGCTTCTGGGTCAGTGTGCCACAGCTCCCAGTTCAGAGGATGCTCCCAGTGCAGAGGAGGCTTCTGGGTCAATGTGCCAAAGCTCCCACTGCAGAGGAGGTTTCCAGGTCAATGTGCCACAGCTCCCAGCACAGAGGAGGCTTCCAGGTCAGTGTTCCACAGATCCCAGCACAGAGGAGGCTTCTAGGTCAGTGTGTTAGAGGTCCCAGCACAGAGGAAGCTTTGGGTAAGTGTGCTGCAGCTCCCAGCATAGAGGAGGCTTCTGGGTCAATGTTCCACAGCTCCCAGTGCAGAGTAGGAGGCTTCCAGGCCAACCTACCACTTCTCCCAGCACAGAGGAGGTGAGCTGCATGGGCACCAGCAGGACTCCCCTCAAGGCCATTGGAATGAGAAGACATGAAAACAAGCTTCAAAACCAGACTTCCAGATCACCTACAGCAACCCGAAAGGGAAACAAGATGGAATACTCTGTTACTCAACCACCTGGACTTCCTGAAATAGGAACAAAAGATAATCTGGAAAAAATGAAATCAGAAATAATTTCTCACACAACAGCAGAGATTGTGCCCATAGTGGAAGACATGATTAATAAATCTACAGAGGACACAGATAAAAAAATAGAGGAACTGAGGAACATGATGGAA
>NW_004624789.1:8140621-8159451 GCF_000247695.1 Heterocephalus glaber | reverse complement strand
TGAAATAAACAGGACACACATGTATAAATACCAAATAGTTCCTCTAGTGTGAGAAACTGAAAGTGTAAATAAAGCCTTAAAGCTATAATAGGTAATGTGACATAGGAAGAAAAGGTGCAGAGGTGAAGGGGTAGGGGAAAGGAAATAAGGGAATAGAATTAATATGAGAAAATGAAAAAAATGGAAACAGTCTCTGTAATTAGGGAGGGATGGAGTGGTTGAAGGGAGGGATGGGCAATGGGGAAAAATTAAGAACCACAGAGTATGTAAAGGTGCAAATTTCCAAAGATGAATATCATTATATTGTATACCTAAAGTGTACCAATAAAAGGATATACAGTTAAAAATTGTTTTATTTTTGTGGTGCTTAATGATTATATGCACGCTGCTGGAATTGTATTGTATCTTTATAATTTTTGCTTCCCCCTGGGCTCCCCACCCTCTGTCTCCCCTCATTCCCTGACCCCTTTATATGGAATTTTTCAATTTTGTTTGGCCTACTTTATGTCAAAGATCATCATCACAAAATTTTACAACTGAAATTTCTTGCCCATTGCTTCTGGTGCTAATTTATAGTAGGTCTGGTACTTCTCAGCTATCACAGTGATATTTCTGTTAGAAAAAGCTGAAAAGTGAGAATTTGAGATTTTTGTATGGATTTCAACTTTTCTGTATGGCTTAGATCTGTTTGGTTTACTACTTGAAGATTTCTAAATAGTTACTACTGAAATTTTCTCCTTTATTAAGATTGGATTAGTATTACCAAACACTAAACACGATATGGAAAATCACAAAGTCTAATATGTGAAAGATGTATGAAGCACAGATGTAGTTTTTCATGGAAACTATATCTAAAATAGTTTTAGCAGTGTAATTTGATTATGAAGTTCATATTCTTCATCAGTTCACATTTAAATTAATTTCCATCAGTAGCTTTTCGAACTATTTCACTTTTTATAGATTTATTTTGCCTGAAATGAATTTCTTACTTGGGAAACAACTTTGATACAAATTTTTTTAAATGCAGTCATTTCAGATTATATTTGTAAGATGCTTATTTACTTACAGCTCATATTTTATGCATAGATTTTCTTACCTGATCCTATTTAAGGCAAGGATAATCTTAACTTGTTTATAATTATCATATTAAGTTCATTTTAAGTACTATTAGCAGTTAGTTCTATACTCTTGTGATATAAACATGATAACACAAATTGATAGCATATATCCTAATCATGTGAATTTAAAACATTAGTTATATTGCTCTGCCTCACCAAATCTCAGGGTAAAGAGCATTTAAAAAGAAGCAATATGATTTCTTCCACTGATTTGGGAATTTTGATTTTTTTTGTAAATATTAAAGTTTTAGAAGACTAATGTGTGAACTTTCTATACAGAAGTTTATCAGTTTGAGGTAAATTCAATGTTTGATGGACTGTTTAAACCACTTAATTACTGAACTGAAATGAAGAAGAAACATCTATACAAAGCAAAGTGACAGGGCTCAAACATTTTAAGGACAATAACAGAGAGGAAATGGATGATTCATCCTACCACAACCAAAAAGTAAAATCAACTGTACAATATAATTATCTTAATTGATGTTAGTTAAAATGGGGCTTAAATTTGCAAAATGTATTAAATTACTACTAGTTAATTATGAGAGTGCAGAAAAATTTTAACCTCTACAAATGTGACTGCACCTGCAGCTCTGATTATATAAATTTATGCATTTGAAATAGCCTAAAGAATGGTAATTTTTAGTAAAGAAATAATAGAATATAATTATTATTTGACTTATGAATATGTTTGTGTTTTAAAGCAGGCTTTCTGTATATAATCGTTCATTTTTAATATTCCCATAAGTTATTTGATATTTTAGTTCTAGTATGATTTCATGTACTAGTACAGAAATGAATTACAAAACTAAAAGTTCTCAAAAATTAACAGGTGAAGATGATTATACAATTAAAATATTTTAGGCCTAAATAAATTATCATCTATCTTAAAAAGTAAGTTTGATCTGTTTCTCTTTCTAGAATCAATTGGCATTTTAAACCATTTATTTAAGATAATTTCATATACAGAAAAATTGCATATAATTCTTAAAACTTCAAAAAAATTATCCAAACATTAACATTTCATATTTTATTCATTTCTTTTTCCCTTTCTCTCTCCCCATGTATACTTCCACTTTTCCTCCACATGGAGACAGAAAGAAGTTAAACACATTTTGTGATATAAGTAAATCATTACATTGCTTTCTAAGTACTTGAGTGAAAGATGACTCTTTCTTCTCTTAAAAAATTCACATTGAGCCAGAAGTGGTGGTGCATGCCTGTAATCTCAGCACTTGGGAGGCTGAGACAGGAGGATTGTTGCAAGTTCAAAGCCAACCTGCCTGAACTACAAAGTGAGACCTTGTCTATAAATAAATAAAAACATATATATTTAAAAATTCACATTGAATTCACTAAAAATAAGAAGAATCTCATATAACAATATTTCACTGTAGAAAATCAAGAAAATAACATTATTACTACTATTATCTTGTGAAGAAACATTTAAATGGCAACAATTGCTCCTATATTATACTGTCTTTTTTTATTATTACTATGGTTCAGTATCCAATCCAGTATAACATATTGCATTTGGCTTTCATTCCTCTTTAGTTTTCTTTCATCTGGAACATTTTGTCCTATTTTTCAGTGTTTTAAAAGTTGACAACTATTAAAATTACAAGCTAGTCGTTTCATAGAATTATAGACCAGGTATTTTGTGAAAAGTCTCTCAATTTGGCTTTGTCTGATGTACTCTGATGATCAGATTCAATGTATGCAGTTTTGTCAAAAATATAACAAACATGATGTTCTGCTTCTCTCGTTGCACGGTGACAAGAGATGATAAATTGCCATTTGTAAATAGCCTGGTTTCAAGATGATTTTATTTTTGCTATTATTCTTGTTATAATATTATCCTTCTCAGTGTCCACAATATGTTCTAGGCAATGACATTTGTGTTCATTGGGAGATGAAGATTATATTCTTTGACAGAAATGAGACTATATTAATTATTCTTTAATTTTGGCATTTTTATATTTTCTTATTCCAGATGTATGCTTAAAATTAATTATTTTTAGCTTCTTTATTTATCAAAGATCTATGAGAAAAGAAAAAAATGGAAATGAAATCTATGTAAATAAGGAAGAGCAGAGGGAGTGAAGGGCACACAGGTAATGGGAAAAAAAAAATAAGAACCAAGATATATCATATACAGGTACAAACACCCAATGATGAATGTAAACGAATTGTATACCTAAAATGTACCAATAAAAGAACAACAACAAAAAGAAATAAGTTCCCCCTGATTACCACTCAAGCTTCATTTTCTTCCTTCTCTTTCTCTATTTGTCTTCTATATTTTTCCTTCATAAAGGGCCATAAAACAAGTTCTAAATTCCTTACTCAGTAGACCAATAGTTAAGAAAAAATATCAGTACTCATAAAACTGTTATGAAGCCTCAGAAAATGTGATTGATCCTAAATCTAGCCTAAAAATTCAATTTTCTCCTGAATATATAAGTGGTAAAATACTCGATCTTATATGTTATTAGTAGAGCATCTTACTAAGTAATCTTAAAGATCTTTGATTTAGTCAAGGTAAATTGAATTTAAAAATTCATTTTTCTTTTATCCCTACCTAAATATTGAAGCCCCTTGAGACAATGTAATTGGTACTTGTGGTTACCCCTAATCACATTCTTGTAATTAGTTCATTTCCATTATGTAACTGCAGACCACAAATGTAGCACTGTTGACATAGACCAAATTCTGACTTTCTAGACTTTACACATAAATAATAGATCCAAAATTATCTATTTATTTAGGATAGTTCCTCTTTGTTCTTCTATCATTTAATTTTCCTGAGAATAAATGAAAATTAGTGAATATTAATCATTTTGGTTGACTTACATAAAAGAATCATTTCAATATATATCTAATGTAAAACACATACTTTTCAGCTAGGTAGTACCTATTATGTGTCATAAAATCCATTTACTTTCTAGAAATATATTTGTATCTCACCAATAAGATGTTGAGAATAATAGTGGACCTGCTCTTACGAAGCATAATTTCTAAAAGCCATCCTGCTCTCATATTCTATAAATTTAATCCAATTTTATTGCAAGATTAATGGTTTAGAAAATTAATTCTTTTCTATTATTTTAAAAATTTATTTAAATTTTTTTCTCTTTCTCCTTTCTCTTTTTCTTTTCTTTCTTTCTTTTTCTCTTTCTCCCTCTCTCTCTCTTTCTTTCTTTCTTTTTCTCTTTCTTTCTTTCTCCTCCTCTGAAGATTGAACTTGAAGCCTCACTCTGTGCTACATCCCAATCTGTGATACTAAATTGCCCAAGGAGAAGTTGAGATCCTCCTCCCTCAGCCTCTTAGACTGCTGGAATTACAGGTTTATGCCATCATTCTATCATTCCTGGCTGATCTTTTCCTTTTTATAACTTGTTTTGGTTTATTGAAATCTTTGACCTACCCATATATAAGTATACTGTTGCTAATCATTTCATGAGGATAAGTAATTTAAGTAATTTAAATAGGAATATCCTTTACAAAAATGATCTTGTAATTTTCTAATTGATCTTGTAACTTCACATGATAGCAGATGCTGCATATCTTTTTCAAGGTGCCATGAGCTGGTTATCACACAGTTCTAGCAGCTATTCCAAGGCTTGTGCATAGCAGATAAAACCTCACATCTGATCTCTTCTCCAGATTGCCCTTAGTCAAATAGCACCCACACCTTCAGGAGTGACAGGTCAATCTCATTTTGACACCAGACTTTGGTTAAAGGTAATTTCATGAAATGTAGCATTTACTTTTTGCTACACTTTGAAATCTATAGCTTCCACATGTGATGAAACTAAAACGAATCCATAGACAATAAGACCTTATTGTTTACAGCTTTTCTCCTAAACCGTATTTTTTATCTTCCCTCTTTTGTTGAGACTTTTAAAAAATATATAATAATTCATTCGAAATCCTATCTGAGCATCTGCTTCTAGGAAACGTGACCTTAAATAGTGCCTCATAGAAGTCATCCTAGGAATGAGCAGCTGGGAATGTGATTTTTGGATGGCAAGGAGAAGCTCATCACTAATTACAAGCAAAGTGTTGACTTTTATATTGTAGTGTAATTTCTCGGACTTCATCTATAAAGGACTGGAATGGGCTCTACTAAATAGTGGCTGCGCTGGCAACGTAATGTGGCAGGCACTTAAGATAAATGGGAGAATTAGCAATTATAAGAGCAGTAGAATAGGGTAGCTGTTTCTAAAGGCCAATGATCAATTTACATGAGAGAATAATAAACTCAGATCTTTTAATCAACAATGTAAAACAATTTATGAACGTCAGTATGAGCCCATGACATTTTTTAAAGAGACTCATCTCCTGCTGTGAGAGGGTAAAGATATTTGGGTATTGGGCATAAGGCATAAGTAATAGAAAAATCAGAGCTCAAAATAAAAGAAAGATGAAGCACATGGTGTGAGGAATGTGAATAAAGTATGGAAAAGGGAAAGAGAATTTTTAAAAAATTATTAGTACACATTCACAGTACGTAATGGTTACATTCATTGTGGGGATGTGGTACCTGTACATGACACATCTTAATTTTTTTACTTCAATTTTTTTTTTCTTCTCTTTCCCTCTCTCCAACTCCAGTTCCTTTTCACATTTGCAAATGACCTGTGCCTCTATTTTCCATTATCTTTTGTTTTGCTTTTTAAAGTATGTATATTCTGTGTTTCTCGTGTAAGAGAAATATAGCATTTAAAGTTGTGTGTCAGATTTAGTATATTTTTAGAAAAAAATGCAATATTGGTAAATAGACTTAAGAATCTTCTTGTTTTACTTCAGGCCATTTTACTATACATTTGTTTCAACTTCTTACAATTAATATTCTTTAAATTACAAACAATTATATCTTGTTGTATTGGTATTATTTCTAAATATTTATCTCCAAACAAGAATTTTGCTGTGATTTTGAGATTCAGCTTCATATTACTGTCATTTTCATCCTTGAAAGTATTTAGTGCTAATAGCAAATTATTACATCAAGATCATTGTTAAGGAAAAATAAGGTACAATTTGTATTTACATAAACATTTTAATATACAAATGTTGACTGTACACAAGTAATTCTTATTTTTTGCTTTATTACAATTATTTTCACACATTCATTAAAAATATGAATTTGTGACAATTTTGTATATTTTATATTTATTAATTTTAAAGAGAATGAAGATACAGCTTCAAATTTGTATTTTTGACATTGATAATTTGATTTTTAATAGGAAATTATATAATTAGTTATGAAACTTATTTCACATATAAAATATATAATCTCTCTCACTTAAAATATGACATTGTCCACTAAGTCTTTTACTATATAGAGGGGCTAATTTACATTAGTGATATTAAAATACTATTAAAAAAATATATTCTATTGAAACTGTTATTGAAATGCTTCCCATTATTATGTGTAATATATATTAAAATTAAAGTGAGTTTTCTCTGGAAAAATATATATTTTGGTGTGTATTAATAGTAACTTCTAATCAGTAAGCTGCTATATATATGATTCCCTTTTCAAAATCTACTAGAAACCTTGATTTTCTTTAGATTTAATAGAAAATATTTATTTTTCTCCATATATAAAATCATATTGAAGTATTTAGTTAAAATAATAATTCAGTACATTTGTGAAATTAGGTCAGATTATTTCTGTAATAATTAATCTCACATCATGATATTATAACTTATCATGGGGACATACTTTTGCCTTTTCAAGAATAATTATTGTGAAATTTTGTAAATATGAGAAACACAATCATCTTGGATACATTGAATACAACAGTTTTTATTTACAAATCATTATGTTGCCTATCACCTCAAAATACATAGTTATCTATTACATGTAACTAATTTAAACTTTTCATACTCTTTCTTAGAAGAACATTAAATCTCAGTGATGGTTCAGTATAAGGAAAATTTAAATATCACATGATTTCTCTTATATGAGAAACCAAAAACATAAAGAGCAAAATAAAACAAAGATGTTAAGAGACAGAGAAATAGACTGTGTAGTAAAGGGAGGAGACCTAAGAAATGGGGGAGACAGGAAGGGAGAAGGTAAAGGAAAAAGATCTAGATGTGGTATGTACATAGACTAATACCCCATGATGAATATACTAATTTTTTATTGCAAACATATTGTAATAAAAATACTTTTAAAACATAAAGAGCAATTATATTCTTCCAATGAAAGGAAGATCCATGGGTTGCATGGAATCCCATCACAATCAAACATTATACTACATGGTTTACATACTCATTAATCAAAATAGATTATAATGAAGTAAGAGCACTAGGATGAATTAATAAGTGTACATTTCATAATGAATGCACTATTCATTTTAAAGTAATTATGTAAATAAAAATGTATATGAATATGTTCTGACATTTTCTAGTTTCTTTTTACTAAAGAAGTGGTAATAAATATTCACCATACCACTGGGAATTTTTTCTGATCCATGTGCATAATATTGTGCTGAACAAGTTGTTACCCTACCCTGTGGTTTAACCTGTGTTCAATAGTTCTACTTCTTTTCTCAATATATCTGTTTCATAATCTTTCAGTACCCAATGTTTAAAGCTCAATTTCTGGAAAGTTTATGCTTGCTTTCAACATTTTCAATGACTTCTGTCTTTTGTTGAGGTTTGTATTCTAGCCCTAATTTCCTTTATATGGATTGCTCTTCCTTTTCTTTATGTGTTGTATCATCAGTGTGGAATGAGAATGTATCAGGAAGTTGTAGGACAGAATATTAATTTTCATAGCAAGCTTTCTGTCCTACTCCTCACTAAAACAGGCCTGCAGCTGCTATGTAATCAGCAATCCCCAGCTGCTGCTTGGGTTTTAGACTATGAGGATTCCGCTATCTACTGACCCAACTGTGTGCAGAATAGGCCCTGTTAAAATACTCTATTTGGTGTTCCGGTAAGAAAAAAAAAAAAAAGAGGAAGAGTCAATATTTGCTTTGAATGGGATAGAAATTTAATCTCATTTTCTGCACATCAGCAACATATTACAGTATTTTTTAGTTTTTAAAATTTTCTTTTTTGTAGTAATAGTTTAACATTGATACCAATTATATTAAGCTAAATACCTTGCAATATTACAGTTTACTCATTTCCTAAAATATTCAGAACATACTGGCTACTGTGTTATGCTCCTTTGCATCAGGAATCATGTACTTAATAAAGATATTTTGTTTACTTGAATTTAATAATTTACTATTCCCAGGGGAAAAATAAAGACAAAATCAGAAACCATCTTTCATTGCCACTCATATCACCCTTTGTTCTCTTAGGGTCATTTTTGGAAGTCCTGAATAAGAAAGGAAATGAGCACACACAGTATTAATAATTTATCCTACATGCCAAAAGTTTCTCTCAACACAGAGTTAATCCAGAGCATGATATATGAATAAAATGAAAAATTAATAAATTTTCAGTGAATGTTACTCTGATTTTCTGCTTTAAAACTTACATTTTCAATAATGACTGCACTCTAAAGAGAAAGACTGCTCTATGAAGAAGAAAGACAATCATGATTTTTTAAATGTCAGTTTTATGACTGTATAACAATTTCTTTCACTGACTGGAGAAACTACTCAATAAAACTCTGAAATGTAATCACCTTTTTAAAACTCCTGAGTGAAGAAGTATATTCACTCATATTCAGAAACAATAGTTTCTAAAATAAATAACTTTCTCAAATGTATTTTTTTTCTTACACTATCATGGAGAGTTTCAAAAGTTGTTCATATTTTCTTTTTTAATCAAAATTTGGAAAATAATGTCTAATTCTCTTAGTTTATGTTGAAGGATTTTATTATAATATAGACTATAAAAACATTTTACAATCATCAGTAACGGTTTTGTATATGTACATATACAAACATACACTCAAATACACATCTATTTATATTCATTTTTATACATCCCTTGGAAACTGGGTTTTTTGTAGTATAGAATTTAAGAATGCATTGTGGTAATGTATGCAATTAAACATTTGGATTGATTTTAATATGAAATAATAAAATGTTTAAATAGGTCATAATTTTGCTGGAAACAAATACGTAATTTTATATTTTGTAATTTTGCTATATTAAAACCATCCAAATGACAGTATAAACAATGACAAAATATTTTTTATTTCTTTAACAATAAAATCTATGGTTAAAGGACTTATATAAATCATCAGGACAGTTAATTTAACTTCATTTATGCTGGAAGTTGTGAGCTATATTAGGAAGCACCAAGAAAAAAGATAAAACTCCCCCCAACAAAAGGCATTTTGTTTCACTTTCCAGGACCAAGCAACTCAAATGTATTCTCAAGAAAATAACTCTATTAAAACTATTGTGCAATATATCTTGAAAAGTATAATTTCCATCTGTTAGGATTATGTACTTCTTTCCTAATTTTAAAAAGATATCCTGAATATATATTGTTAGAAATACTGAAAACAAAAATACCTATATTTTCATAAAATTTTCATTAATTATTGAAATAATTGTTTGAAATTGTACTTTCATTTTTATTTAAAATACATTGCAATTATTTTTAATTTTGTAGCTCAGTATCAACAAAATTGTCCTGGTAGAATAAAATACTAATGTATTAATGTAAAACCACTGCCAGATTGTAGCTAACATATAGGTTTGTATTTGATAGCAAATGGATTTAATGATTACCTTTTAAACATTTTGCTGTATAGTTTGCTTTAAGGCATATAGAATCATGATCTCAATCTCATGGAATTATAAATGTATATTCTGGATTACACTTGAAAATTAATTTGATACTTGCATAAAAATTATCTATTTAAACAATTCTAAACAATTCTGTTCTAACTTTGTAGCAATTAGTGAGGCGTCAACTCAATCTGCTTAAGTATCTGTTTGGAAGATGGGAAAGCACACTTTTTGGTGCATCTGAGTGAGTCACGGCAAGGAAGCATTGGGATCTATATTATGTCTCTTGCCTCTTCTCTCAAGGTTGATCTTTTCTCCTGCTATGATTTCTGTCCACTCAGGAGCTTTGATATACCATATCCTCCTGCCATCATGTTTCTCACTTGGGGTAAGCTGGCCATAGACTGAAAACATAAGTTAAACCTCTCCTTTCAATCCTGGGTATGTATGTGTGTATATATATATATAACTTGGAGAGAAAGGAAGCCATTTTTGTACTATACCTGATTATGTTTTTTAGAAGCCTTGGAAATGGCTTATTTGAGTATATTGGAAAGCATTGGGGACACAGACTGGAGAAGCCCTAGAGTGCTGTAAGCAAAACTTAAGGGGTGATTCTAATGGGAGCTCAGAAGATCATAATGATGATAGGAATGCAGAGATTAAAGGCTAGGCTCATGAAGTTTCAGGTGGGAAATGTACTTGGAAATGGACTAGATACCATGAGATAATGATCTAGAAAATATATCATCTTCATTTTGTCTACATGCTGAGACATTTTTGGGAAACTGAGATTAAGGACAGTAGACTAATTATTTTGGCAGAGGAAATTTTGAAGCAGCCTAACATTCAGGTTATCACATAGTCATTGCTGGCTGATTTTTGCCAGATTTACAATGAGAATCAGGCCAAACAAAACAAAGTAGCAAAATTTTAAAATCTTACATTCTGGCCCAAATGAAACCATATGTAAACTTGAGGCTAAAGCAGGTGTGGTTTCTGAAGAGATTATCCTTTAAAAGAAAACAACTATTTTTTAGAGGGATAAGAATAAAGATGACTTAAAAACATCTCAAAAATCATTAAGATCCTAACCATCAAAGGTGAAAGGATGAACAGGCATAATCCATTTTTTTGAGAAGAGAATTCATGTCAGAATTGTTGGAAAAGGGGTGTATAGATAATTTGTTTTCCATGATTTATTTCACTGTTGTCAGTCATCCAGGCATGGAGAATCCATTGCAGACAAAGTTTAAAGGTGTCCAGCTACTGCTCAAGCTGACAGCAGATCTTGGCATTGTCCACATGTTTTGTTTTTATCAACATGTGGAATACAAGTTGTGGGATTGGGAAGATTTCTACCTAAATTTGAAAGGAAAGCTCAGGAGGCCAGGCAAGGATCTCCTATGAGAGTAATCCGTAAACCTGTGGGAGGAAAGGAAACTTTGCGGTGGAGAACAAAGAATGTTTGAGATGCCAAGAACATGGACTGTCTGATGGCTAAAGCTAGAAGTTTGGAGAGGACACAGCCCAAGAAAGTGGTCAGATCCATTGCTGCTAGAAAAGCCACAGTAGTGGGGCTGTTTAGACCCTCTGGAACCCAGATTTCACCAGTACATGCCCTGGATTCAAGATATGGAGCTATAGGACTTAATAATCGCCCCGTTGGATATTGCTTATGCTTTGACCTGATTTGCTTTTATTCTCCTATTCCTCACATATGGAAGAGGGATGTTTATCTTGAACCAGTCTCCTCGAGGATTGCATTACTTCTTTATATTTTTATAGAAGTTCAAAGCTAAGCATTGACTTGACTTGGACTTTTGAAAAATTCTAAAACAGTTGAGATTTGGAGGAAAGATTGTTGCATTTGCAGTTGTACACAGGATAGCTGATATTATGTTAGACAAAATTATGAACTTGCTATTGTCTTTATTTGGAGAATAAGTGTAATTTAAGGAAATATGTTTGGGTATAAATTTGATAACGAGCGGGATGTGATAGCTATAGTAGAGTGTCAGCTTCATTAACTTGGAGATCCAGGTTTAGTGAAGCACACTTCTTAAAATATCTAGATGGGTCATGGAGATATTAATTTGGGCCTATGTCCAATCCCTCACTATTGCTCTCTAGAACTCTTCCCCTGTTCTGTTTCCTGGCCACCAAGAACTAGTCATATTTACTGTGTTATCCCCTTCTTTCATGAGTAAAATTCAGTAATATTGCCTTGGAGCCAGCTGACCATAGAATAAATCCCCTTAAAACATGAGCTAAATAAACCTCTCCTCTTTTAATTTGTGGGTGTCCAGTACTGTTTTCAGCTACTGAAATACTCACTAATATATCCTTCCTTTGGCATTGGATAAACCCATAACAGAAGTTGGCATGATGGGGCAAACAGATCAGTTCTCTAGCCTCACATTGTAACTTAAAATTTTTTTTCTAAATATATCTCTGTAGAAGCATGAATCAGGAAAAATATGATCAAATTAGGACACACTAGAGAGCAGTACAGAAAAAATATTAATAAGAGATATTAGTAAGTGTCTGACTAAATATTACACAGTTGAGCTATTAATTAGTAATACAATGAGCATGAATCCAAAGAAGATGTTTACAATGATTTGTACACTTGACATGAAAGATTTTACTATTATCTAATAAATGGAACATTTTGATATTTTAGGTGAAACAAGGAGAAAATAATGCTAGAATTATTCTATAATAATATGAAAACTAGCTTTAAGTGAAACAATGAGTTTTATTTAGAAACAGAACAATATAGTCAAGTAAAGACCAAAACCTTAAAAGATATTTTTAAAAATGCATCTATATTACTCTGTTATTAGACATAAATTATTTGTCATTATTTTGAAATTTGACTAGAGAAATAAATGCTTTAACATCTGGCAAAAAAATGGAAAGGCAAACATTTACGTAGTATTTGAATTAGAAAGAAGCACTTTAATTATTTAGTTTTAATAAATGATGTTCAGAAAAATATGAAAGCCGTGTCAAATATCTCATTCTTTTGGTTTATTTTATTGTAGTTCTTACCTGGAACTTCCTACCCTTTCTCTGATAAAGAAACTTTCCTAACACATTAATTGCATAATTAAAGTACCTTTTCTGATCCAGTATAGTCTATGGTAATCAAAGTAGTGTTGAATCTGCAATACTGCCAGATTTCAGATAAAGGAGCAACTAAAAAGTGACTAAGACACTTTCTGATTCCCACTTCTAGATTTACTATAATAACATTTTTAACATACTTAGAATTTTTCCTTTCTCAATCACAATTGCCTTTTTAATTGCTCTTTCGGTCTTCTGTTATAATGTAGTTTCAGTAAAAATCAAACTACAATATTAACACTAACAGAAGTGTTCCCTATTACAGAAATATATGGACTGCATGTACTATTTAGAGAAGACAATCAAAATTTTCTATGACTTTGTAACAATTTGACTTCATTAAGAAATTATTCTGTGTAAAATAACATGAAGGTAGAAATATTTAACATATCTGACAAAATTACCATGGCAAAAGACATTCTTGGACACAAGTCAAAGAATAAATGTATATTTATTAATAATTTTCTTAATTTTGTTAAAATTTTCTTAATTTTTATTGAGAAATTCAATTTATGTATACATTGGTAATGTTTAAAAAACTGTGAGAAATAGATAAATATAAAAGTATAGATTATAAAATCTCTTGAAGATGTTTTCTAAAAGAAGCAGATGTAATGAAAGGTAGAGAAAAAAGGTTACAACAAAAATAAGAGAACTGAAATCATCAAAGTTACTATCAAAGAGACTAATGTACAAAGGAAGTTACCTTATTGAAAATGACTCTAAACAAGGTAAAAGTAAAAAAGTTTAAAAAACTACTCAGAAGAAATCATTTAGGGAAGTTTAGCTGGAATAATAAAAATCACACTTGTATTTTAATGTTCTAAAAATGAGAAAATAAATAACACTAAAAATGATCCAAGTTAATGAAAAAAATTGAGAATCATGATAAATAGCCCACAGGAGTCCATGAAAAATATTTAGAGGGCCTGAATAACTAACAAATATAAGGGTGAAGAAAATTCTAAATAGATTAATCAAATATTTCCTTCATTGTACTTCCATTTAGAGGGCCTGAGTAACTGAAACAAATATAAGGTTGTACAGACTTTTAAATATGTTAATCAAGTATTTCTATCATTTTACTTCTATTACGTGATATGATGTACTTCCACCTGTTTTTATCATTTTAGAATTAATGTTCTTATAGAAGGAACTTCAAGCATTATCCTTGTTACTGTATTTGTAAAGTGTAGTGTTAAAAGAGAACTAATGGTTTAAGGTATATTCAGTGGAAATAATATCTGTTATTATTTTATAAATGTACAAAGGTAAGTGAATATACTTTTGTGTGGAGCCTTAAGTACAAATTTAATATACTTTAAAATGTTTCATTTTGTTTTGTGAAAGACGTGGGAAGACATTATTCAACATGACATAAGTTAATGAATTTAGTAAACTCAAAATTACAAGCTAAGTATCTGCTACGTAGGGCAGTAATTTCAAAAATGAAAAAAAAATGCTAGATTAATTATAACTGATTCAGAAAGCTTAAGAAAAAGTATGTGATACATGCCCACAGGAATTATAATACTAGATAGAAAATGATAATCATCTATTAACAAAATTTTAAATGCTATAATTTCCAAAGAAAAATAAATATTTTTATAAGAGAGATTCAGTGAATATTTTTGGAGGACAGAGTTTAAAGCTTGGCTTTACAACATTCATGTGTTAACAAAGGATGAGACAATAAAGTCAAATAATACAGAGGAAATGCAGACATTGAAAGTGTGAGGCAATTCAGAATAAGATGGTTTCTATTAGAAATGGGAATATAGCTTGTGATGTCTAGTAATTAGAGAAGCAGGACAAAGCTATTAAGATTTAATTGCCTTTAAGTATTGATTTACAGGGCTTGTATTCCTTTCATGAGGCAAATATGGCATTTTGCTTTACTATTTGGCAAATATATTATATCATATGCACTGTACTAAACTATATATATAATGTATAGTAAGTGTTCAAATTTAAAATAAGGATTGAAGAATAATATTCTTTTAGAAAATTGTGTAGTGACAAGGGAAAAAGCAAAAACTATGGCAACTAGGTAAGTGTATGATGACGTTTTGGGATTCTATGGATTAACATATTTATTAGGGACAGTTAGAGAATAATGCAAACTTAAGACTATCAGACAAAAGAGATGATGAAAGAAAATAATAAAAAAAAGTTTAGGAGTAATAGTAAAGCAGATATGGGCCAGGGATTTAGCTCAGTGGTTCTTCCACCTGCCTCGCAAACACAAGGACCCATGTTCAATCCCCAACATAAAAAAAAAAAAAATAGTAAAGCAGATATGAGAGGCAAGGGAGAGGCTATCCAACAGATAATTGAATTGGCTTGAATAAGGAAAAATGATTCATTTTTTTTTCTGAAGTGGATTAGAATTAGCATTGAAGAAGAGAATGGATGCAATGAGCCGATGACAAATACATATAGTGTCTCCTTTCCATCTGTACTTGAGGAAGGTAATTCATTTACTTGAAAGGGAAGATGGTGGCCTTGTGGATAACCATAAACAACTCTTAGTAATGCAAAATGAAATTTATTTAATTTGAATTGAAAGAATAAAATCAGGACTGATACCTATGTTCACATGAAAACTTTATAATGATCCTTTTTCTATGGGATAACATTAACTGATATTCGGAAATTACCATTACTGAACATAAGTACTACATTTATTGTGAATACCTAGCACAAAAATCCATAATGCTTGTTTGAAAATAAAGCTTTTGTTGACATTTTCAACAGATATTCTTTTTTGGTACCAGGGATCTAACTCGGGGAACTTGCGTTTGCAAGGCAGGCAGCAGATCCACTAAGATAAATCCCAGGCTTTAACAGATATTTTTAGTTGGCTGGAATTAAAGATTCAAACTCTTCAACCTGTGGCCATATGAAAGGATAAGACCCTGACAACTCTGCAGTGACTTAAATTTTGAGGGACATTGGAAACTAAGCATTATATTTTAGTCTACAGAAACAAACTCATATTTTCAATATATCATTTATTGAACAGAGATTTTGCATTACACAAGAAATTAATCATTGGTAAATTTAAGGCTAATTGTTCAAATGTGGCAGTTTTAAAAATGAAAGTAGTTTCCTGTATTTGAATTTAAATTCTTGTTTTTGAATCTAGTTGAAAAGAAAAAAAGTTATTGAAGTAAACAGAATAAATAAATCATTTATCACCAATTACTATTTTCTCATATTTCTATAAAATTTGTATTTCACAACCCTATTAATTTTATTCAAGAAGTGGCTTATAGGAATGCAACATTGTTCCTGAAAACACAGAAACTTGGGTTTAAATTCTTGTCACATCTAACTCTCTCCAAGCATTCTAACTATTAAAGACACAGAAATGTAAGGTGTGTGGTAAGTTCTATTTCTGTAGCCCTAAAGAGACTATAGTTGCAGCTGCCTAATTTAGAAGTCTGGATTTGCACACAACAAAAGCCTGTAATACTAAGGTCAAAACAATAAAACAAAGTGTAATAGACTGTTGATTAATACATATATAAATACACAGAAGAAAAAAGAAACTACAGAAAGAAAATTACATCACCAGATCAGAAGAGCTTTAACACCTTCAGTTCCGAGTCAAACCCAGGGAGTCCCATTATACAGTTCTCAGGGTTCTGACTGGGAAGGGTCCAGGCAGAGCGTCCCCTCCAAGTCCCTAAAATAGCAGTTGAGACAAAAGTATCAGTGTCCCAACTATGTGTGTGACCAGTGGCAGGGAGTTTGTGGCCCTTAGGAGCTAGCCAAGTGTCCCAGCAAACAAACATCTTCATCTTCTAGATAGGCAAGAAAGGGATCTTCCTCGCAAGCAGGCTGAAATGATCGCCAGGGAGGCCAGGCATCTTTATCTTTAATCTGACATCTAATCTTTAGAACAGAGTCCCAGCACTGTTATGAACAAGGAAGCTCTTTCTACATTTAATTTTAACTTTCCATTCTTCTCATAACTTAATTATACACATTATTCAGTGGTTTCCAATCTATGCTGGAACAACTGTAAAACATGCCTACTTGGAAAGTTCAGTGTTGCTTAGCTTAGCTGAGTACAGTACAGCTCTGAGCAATGAGCTCTCCTGTGCTTCTACTCCTAAAAAATGCTGTGGGTCACAAATAAGAGAAAATGATATCGTGAAGTTTCATTCCAATCAATTACCTGTCCTCAGTTTGCATTCCTCATTGCATTTAAGTCTGCTTTGTTCTATGTATGTTAAATCCCGAAATATTTATACTGTGATCTAGTGTCAACATTATTTTAGTTAATTGTTCTAGTATAAAATAAAATTATTAATATTGGAAAAGAAAATATGAAAGTTGAACTAGAAAACAATTAGGCTACTGTTGGCCATACATTTGTTCATTTAAATGTACTTTGAACATTTTAGTAATTTGAAACATTTACTTAGATGATTGTGTAGGTAATGTTTAACTTTTATCCTGATAATAATTTACTAAGTATATCTCAGCTGATTATTTAATAATCTCTCAAAGTTCTTGAATAAACTATTATAGTATTACTTTAACCATAAATTTCATTTGAAGTTTCTATAATGCTTCTGAATAGATGTTATTCTCCCTGCTTTTCTATATATTGTAATCTCAAAAAATTTCTAGAATTCTCTTGAGTAATTCAAAGGCCTATTAAAATTTTTAACAATATTACTAAAGCTGTCCCATATTTAAACACTTCAGTAGAAGGTTTGGTATTTAAGTATACCTGTGAAAACTGTCATCAGTGCCAAGATAATAAACATATTCATCACTGCAAAAAGTCTTGTCTTGTCTCTTTGTAAAACTTCTCTAGTGTCCATTTTTGCCCTTTGTCCAATCCCCAAGCTATTTGTGTCAGTAAAGATTAGCCTGCAAATTTAATTAAGATAATATCATGCTAAATTACTACTAGGATTAGCATAAAACATAGTAAAATCTTTTTTTAAATACAGCAAACAATAGCTATATTAACATTTATAGGTAGCATTAATAACTACAAGCAATACTTTGGTAAATCTATAGTGATAACTGTGTTTGAAATCCGTGTACTGAAAGTTAACTCAGAAATTGATAAGTTGAACTGCATATAAATATATATATATCTTCATATAATGGCCTAAAAACAGAAAAATATTATAGTTCTGATTTGCATTTTACAGATACTTAATGTTGGTGAAATTTTTTGAAAATGATGCACTTATTATTTCACTGTAAATATATATATATCTTCATACTTTGGCCTAAAAACAGAAAAATATTATAGTTCTGATTTGCATTTTACAGATACTTAATGTTGGTGAGAATTTGTCAAATACCTATTGGCTATTTCTATGTGTTCTTTGGAAAAATATCCTTTCAAGTCTTTTGTCTAATTTTTAAGCAGGTTGTTTGCTGTTGAGTATAATATTTCTGTATTTATTGGGGAAGCTAACTCCTTATCAAATAGAGAGACTGCAAATATTTTCTCCCATTCTGTAGGTTGTATTTTCATCTTGTTGATTGTTTCTTTGCCGTGTAGAAGACTTTTAGTCTGATGTAGTCTCATTTGTCCACATTTGTTTTTGTTGTGTGCAATTTTGGTGTCATATCTAAGAAATTATTGCCAGGACCAATGTCCAGAAGCTTTTTCCTGTTTACTTCCAGTAGTTTCTTATTTCTGGGTCTTCTTTTTAAATCTTTAATCCACTTTGAATAGATCCATGTGTTGAAATTTAATCCCTAATGCGATGGTAGTATGAAATAGAGGCAGTATGAAATAGCCTTTGAAAGAGAATGTAGTGAGAGGCTTGTGCCCTCATTAAAAGTGTATTTTTCTTATAGTAGTTCTGATGGTAGTATGAAG
>NW_004624789.1:8121746-8140521 GCF_000247695.1 Heterocephalus glaber | reverse complement strand
ATAGTGTCCACAACAGATTTATATAAAATTATAATAGGATGTGACGTTAGGAATTTTATTGTTTAAAAGAAACTATAATACATTCATTCCTTTAATGATCAATGATTGTTATGATCCTTCAAGCACTATTTTTAAAAATTTAAAGTTTTTAGTATATCCTTGCTTTCAAGAATAGCAGTCTCATTCTATGTCAAAAGAAAAAAAAGTAGTTGGATCTTTTCAAATTTGGCATGAAATTAAACAAGTGAGAAATAAACAGGTGAGGAAATGAAACAGCTGCTAGGCAGTGTCTGTATGTAACAACAAAAATAAAATTAATACAAAAAATATTAATATTAGTGTAAACTTTCAAGGGAGTGGCAGATATAAAATATTGAATTTAAAGACAATATTTGTTTTTGTAAGAATGTGAAATATTTAGAACAGAAACAAAATTTTAGCACATAATCTATATGTTCAAGGCAGAAAACAAGTTACAAAACATTTTGTCCAACATCTTTCTATCATATTTCTACAATTGCATGGTTATAATGTTGGGGAAATTAAATGATATACCTACCCAAATATGGAATCTTTGATATTTGATATAAAAATTCAGAAAAATTTGTTTGCCTTCATAAATCCCTCATTTTTATAAGTGTGGAATGCCTTTACAAAGACTATATGAACAATGCTTGAGATAGAAAAATAAAAAATAAACTAATATTTTGGAAAAAATACTTGCCATAAAAATAATTAGAGAAAAAAGAAAGAACAAAGGAACAAATATACAAAATGATTACAATATTTAAATACATCTAATAATAGAGGTAAACTCACATTATCTTCCAGGCAAAAAATCTAGCAATGAATATTTCAGAGACTTAGAATGTCATATAGCTCCTCTTATTTCAAGAAATCTCTGTTCATTCTTATTAAAAAAAGCCTTTGTTACTACATGTACATTGAAGAGAAAATCAGGTTAGCTCTGGTGAATAAATTGTCATGATTACTCATCACCTATTCAATCATTTGGCTTTATTTGGCATTTGAAATATAAAATTAATGGGGCATGCATAACCTTGGAATCTATTCTGAATCTACACTTTGTAAAGTACTATTATGGAATGGCGAATTACACTAACTATAAAAATTCAAAGTGACTGATAAATGGCAATAACATTATAAGAAAACAAACCAAATATATTGCATCATCTTGAATAATTACTTATTTGAATTTACTAGTAAGATAATATAAATATAAGTTAAATAATATCAAAGAGAGTTTAAGACTTATGTTTCACAAAGTAGTTCTGGAGACTATCAGGAGGAAAATATTTTATATCAGTTAATATAATTTGTAAGGTATTCTGGACTACTTGGAGATTATATGACACAACATGAATAAAATATACTCTTGGGGCAGAAGAAATTTTTGCTCTCAAGTTAGAAAAGTATACAATTGGAAAAATCACACGTGTCAAGTCTGTTTTAATTTTGAATTTTGCTCAGTCATATTGAATGTAGACAATAAACATAAGAGGTTTCAGAACCAAAGAATATATATTACATTATGGTACTATGTGAAATGTGTTAAAAAGGGAAGAGAATGACAAGCATATCAATCATAACAAGTTTTATATTTGCCAAATTTAAAAGAACAGGTTAAGAGAAGAATCAAAAACAAAAGCAGATTTTGAGGTCTTTCATCAAATGTAATTCTCAATAAAATGTCATATTTTTGGAATGATTACCACATTCCTCCTTGCATAAACCAAGTACTAAATATTTATGATGAAAAGTGAAAATATACAGAAAATTTGGAAATACAATTGGTAATTCCATATTTAATGTAAGCCCTTAAACATTTTGGTAATAGTATTCTAATATTTGGTAAAACATACATAAGATATTTTATTAATATATACTATGTAAATTATAATATGTAATGAGGCATAAATTATATAACCTTTATAACCATGTAATACTATATACTGAATGTATACATAATAATTTGTGTACATGTATATGTATACACAGTTTATAGGTGTGATCATGATATAAAAAGAACCGATTTATATTTTATGTATAACTCACATAAAATTAAGGAAACAAAATGTATTTGTTTCCATGTAACCAGTTAAAATAACCAATTAAATTTAAATTGATTAAAATAATCAAATAATTCCAGATCCTTAGAAATTTTTCATATTTCCTTCTCTGGTCACTATTGAATAAGAGTTATGCTATTCTAATTATTTGACTGTCCTGTTACTTCAGTTGGTTTATATAATATAACTGATACATTTCATTAATTTCATTTTTCAAACCATGTGTTTATGAAATGGATCAACATTATTGTATATATTATTAAATTGTAATGTTTGACATATTAATATAATGCAATCATGAACTAAAGTAAACATACATAGCTGCTTTTTTTACCTAAGTAAAACTGTTATGAGCTTTCTTCCAAATTATTTTTGGTGTTCTGTTATGCTTTCTAGTAATAGATACACTGTGACAAATGAAATCTCTGGGTCATAAACTATATGTTTTTTGCCAATAATATATTCAAATTTGATGTTCTCTGCTGGAATTTCTGGAATTCTACCTCACTCCCATAGCTTTAGTCATTCAAGACTGAGGCACAGTTTATACAGATTTGGGAGTTAATTGTCTTTGACTTCCTTCCATGTGTAATCTGACTCTAAATTCCATTTGACTGGTAAATTGGATTTCAATAATTGGTTTCTCCAGGAACAAGAAATGTAGTTTCTTCGATACCGAATGTTTGTTGGCATAGCTTGGAATGTGAACTTGGGAAGAGCAGCATGAAAAATGATGCCACATATAATTTGGAGCCCATTTTGTTGGGATCATCTGTGTAAGAATCACCACTTAAATATGGCTCATGGTTGCTGTTTATTGCTTCCAAACTTAGCTATTAGATGGTGAGGTGAT
Source organism: Heterocephalus glaber (assembly GCF_000247695.1). The sequence goes on along the minus strand of NW_004624789.1, from coordinate 8,137,578 downwards.
GAGCCCAATACCAGAGAGTATATCACAGATAGTATGTTGATATCCAAATCCCTCTCATTGTGTTTTGAAATCTAGTTTTAAAAACTGAGTGATAAAAAAACCAAGAACACTTTCACATACTATTAGATCAATTTTATTAATATTTAATGAATATATATTAAAGGTTTTGTCATTAATAAAAAGCCTCTGGGATATCTGAATTATTCAATAATTTCATTTCTATAAATAGCATGTGGACTTTTGGTAAGTAAATTTCAGGTTTTAAGTTATTTAACACATGAGTGATGTTATACACACATCATTGATATGCTTTTCTTAAATTATGAGGAAAACATATATAAAGTTGAATTTAAATTAATATTAAAATTCACAGTCTAGTCTCATTTAAACCATTGATGCTTATGTACAAAATTGCTCTATATATTCATGGGCTTGGGGAATAAAATCACTTTCATTACAGATTTTAGTTTATATATTTAATTTATTTAATGTTGTACTTATAAGTAAACTGTACAAGTTAATAGTGCATGCATACTTAAAAGCATATTACAAGAAAAACCATGGCGAAAAGCAATCAAAACAAGAAACATTATTTGTTTTAATTTTGAAGGCTAATTTTACATATTTTAAGTGGCAATAGTTTTTTTGGTTTGTTTTTGTTTTTGTTTTTGTTTGGTTTACCAGGGATCAAACTCAGGACCTTGCACTTGTGAAGCAGGCTAGTGGAGATAGTTTTTGACACTCATTGTAATACTTCACAGGTAACCTAAAATACCAAATATTTAAACACCTCAAATTTATTTAGAATCAAGAAAAAATTCAAGTTTGATGGAAGAGTATAAGTTTTACAAAATTTGTACTCTAGTCAGAACTCCACTCTCTCATGGTTTGTAGCACTCAATTGATTATTTCAATCTGTATTTATCTTTAAATGAAATATATAACATCCAGAAGATCATTATACTTCTAAATTTGTATAACTCATTGAATAGTTCAACCATTTCAATGATGGAGGAATGCAAACAGAATGTATAAATTTCTGTTTGATATATCAAAGTAATATATTGACAAATATTTTATACATTTAAAATATTGGGAAAATCATTGCTTTATTTTCTTATTTATGGAAAGTATCCAAGTTAAAATGATGGCATTTAATTCATTTTGATATGTGAATAAAACTGTTATTTCTGGTGGTATTCCTTTTTATGTGATAATGTTTATATATCTTATTTTCAATTACTGGTGATTCATTTTCATTACATCAATATTCACCACAGAATTTAGCATTCTATTTTACTATTTATGGTAGAAGATTATTTTTCTTTCTGTTTTTGGTACCGGGGATAGAACTCAGGTCCTTGCGCTTGCACAGCAGGCAGTGAAACCACTGAGCTAAATCCCTGGCCCAAGATTATTTTACTTTAGACATCCAAGAAATCTCCTATGATAGGTACATAAAGTCTAAGTCAAATTATATTTTAGGTGATATGAAATATCTGGTCTTGGGAAAAGAGAATTATGACTTTAAAATGGTAACAAATATGTGAAAATTGACTAGAATGCTCAAGCAGCTTCCCAAATTTAATTTCTAAATGATATTTATATTAAACTATGTGGTTTCATATATGTAGATAAATAATATGGAAATTATTCAGTGCGTGCTGAATTAAGTTATATATAAATTTGCAATATTATATTTTCATGATCTTATTTTGTTCATGAAAGCCTTAATATGTAAAATATTTTTATTTAATATTCATTTACTCACTTATGTAATAAACTATTATTGAGTATCTATGATAGTACAAGCACTAAATTACATCTGGAATTACTAGTTGAAATAAGCATGAATAAAGCATTCATGAGAAGCTATACATAGGTCAGTAGAGCAGCAATAAACACAGCAATGAATATAAAGCAGTATTCTAACTACATTGAGAGAATTGAATAGAGAATTGTGTAACACATAAAAGAGAACAGTTATCTCTAACATAGCTCTGTTCATAATGGCAAAAATATAATTTAAAACCTGTGTATTTTACAATACTATAAACAAAAGTAATATAAATTGATCTAAAATATGAATTAGTTGTGCTGGAATTTGACAACTCTGAAAATTTTCTGGAAATGTATAAATGTAATCAAAATTATATTGAATCTAAATTAATATTGAACTTCCCAATCTAGTTTCATTTAAAGTAGTGATATGTATGTACAAAATTACTTTGTACATAATCATGTACTAAGAGGAATAAAATAACTCTAAATACAGAATTTTACCTTATATATTTAATGTATTTTTAACACAAATACACTGTACAATTTAGCAGTATATAAATACTTAAAAGCATATGTTCATGCTAAAACATGGAGAAAAGCAACCAAAATAAAAGTTTTTTATTAAAAAATCATTGAATGAAAGAACATTAACTCTTCAGGTAGTAATTGTTCCATAAACTCACCTTTATTAAAATGAAATGAGATTAGAGTTCAGGGATTTAGCTCAGTGGTTCCAGCACCTGTCTTGCAAGCACAAGGTCCTGAGTTCAATCCCTGTGCCAAAAAAAAAAATGAAATGAGATTATAATATTAATAGGTATATGTTAATGGGAAAATAGGCATACATTAATGGGGAAAATAATACAAGTAATACTATAAAAGAAAATTTGATGTGTCATCAAAGAAGACTTAATATTCAATGTGCATCCATATAAGGATGTGTAAATTGTATGTTTAATTTGGATATAATGTCTATTTATTAAAACAACTTGATTTAAAAAGGGAAACAACATAGTTTCCAAACATCTAAAAACACCCAAATGGACATTTCACAATTCATTTTTCCTATATATTATTCAAAAAGCATACAAAAAATTTAAATTTATTTTTAATCACTTTTTTCTAATTCACTGAAATGTAAAACATTATGTTGTTCTTCCATCCCCACATCTAACCTGTAGTTTTGTTTTTATCTTTTTAAAACTGAAATACTATGTCCATTGAACATCACCTTCCTCTTCACAGTCTTTGACAAGTAACGATCTCATACAAGTGGAATTATACAGTATTTGTGGTTTTGTGACTACTTTTTCACCTCATACTGTGTCTAAAAATTAATCCATATTGTTTCATTTTACAAAATTTGATATTCTTAAGATTCAGTTATAATCCATTGCATGTTCATTTTGCTTATTCATTCATCCTAAAATGGACAATTGAAAGGACAGTTGGATTGCTTCCACATTTTACCTATTGTGAGTGAAGCTACTACAAATACAGGTATACAAATACATATTTTCAAGATTCTACTTTTATTAAAATATTTCTTAAACAACAGAATAGGTAATTTGGGGAATTATTTGAAATTCTCCCTGTTTTCTATTTATCTACCTAATTTGTGTTACTTATATTACTAGTTTATCTTAGTTCATTGAAAAGAAAGCTTGTGGTATTAACTGGGGGTTTTTTGTGTCTATATCTTGTTCTCTGGGTAATTACTTTGAAGATAATGATACACAATATATTAACAATTGTTATTCTCTCATTAGTTTATGAAATATTTGTTTTATAAAATGAAAAAGTTTTACAAAAAAGATTCTGTGGTAAAATGTTATGTGTCTTTGCTTGCTTGTTTTTGTTTATACACCTAGAGGTGAGGTGGAATTGCCAGATCACATGACAATTCTTTTTTTTTTCCATTAAGTTTATTGGTACATTTTAGGTATACAATACAGTTACATTAATCATTGGGATCTTGTACCTTTATATGATGTATCTTTGTTCTTATTTTTCCCCCATTCCCCTGGACCCATTCACCTCCTCTACCCTTTGCTCTTTACAGACTTTGTTTCCATTTTTTTCCTTTTCTCATATTTTCCCCTTCTTTCCTTTCCTTTATCCCTCCTAATTCCCCTACTCCTTTAGACCTTTTCTTCCTATTGCACAATAACAATTATACATTTTGATCCTTATTTACACTTTTAGTTTTTCACATCAGAGAAACTATTCAGTGTTTACACATGTGTGTCCTATTTGTTTCACTTAAGAATATGGCCTCAATGTGCATCCATTTAGCTATAAATGTCTCTAGTTTCTCATTCTTTATGACTGAGTAGTACTCCATTTTTCTACTCAGTTTTTTAAAGAAATTTTTTGCTGTTCCTGAAAATAATTGTACCATTTTATACTCACAATAAGTGCAAAAGGTTTCCAATTTCTCCACATCTTTGTCAATATTTTTAATTTTCTGTCTTCTGATAGCAGCCACCATGTGTGTGAGTTGGTATCGCATTGAAGTTTTGTTTTACATTTTTAAAAAGATTTGTATTATGGTTTAGAACTGAAATGTCCTACACATTTTTACATGTTTGCTGTTGTGGCCTGATTTAAAAAGTCAAGTCACTAGAGGTATGAACTAGAAGGGTGTGCTCTTATGATGGCTTTTCCCTCTTCTTTGCTTCCTGGCTGCCACAAGGTGAGAAGCATTTCTCTTCTGAACTATTTTGCCATGCCATTCTGGTTTGGAGCCAACCAACAGCCAAAATAAATTTCTCCTCCTTTAAATTGTGGGTGTCAGGAATTTTATCCCAGCAATGGGAAAGGAAATTGGTACCGCGAGTAAGGGTATCACTACAACTGTACCTAAAAATGTATATCTCAGATGCCTTTTGAACTTGTTTGGAGATGTGGGCTAGACTGCTATGAGCAGACCTTGGTGGGTAATTTAGGTTGGAATTTGGAAGCCAGCCCAGAATGCTAAATAAAACTGTGAACAGTAAAGGCCAGGGTCATGATAATTTCAGATGGGAATGAGGGTTCTATTGGAAAGTGGACTAGAATTCAAGCACATTAGGTTTGGGCAAAATGTTTTTCTCCTTTTGGCCAGGGTCCTGAAACTTTGCAGGAGACTAACATTAAGAGTGATGGTCTTATTAATCTGGTGGAAGAAGTTTCAAAGGAGCTACATATTCAGGAGGTGGCATACATACTTCTGGCTGTTTTTCACCAGATCCACAGTGAGAATCAAGAGAAATAAAGCACAGATGAATAATTTGAGCAGTGTGCAGTTTCACCAAAATAGAGAGATCTACAAGATGAGGCCCAGGTCAACATGGTTGCTAGAAAGATTAGCCTTATAATGAAACTACATGTTTTGTATCAAAACAATAAGAATAATGACATGAAGATATTTCAGTAATTGGCTGGACCTCACATTTTCAGGCTCAGGTGTATAATAGGATCCACAAAATTTGAAAGTGTTTGCTTTGAGAAGAGAACACAGGGAGTCCAGATCATCAGGGCTGTCTAAGGAATTGCTGACTAGAGTTTGGCCATCCAGGCACTCAGAGGATGCTGCAACTATGGTCCAAGGGTGCTCAGTTATGTTTCCACTGGCAGCAGACATTGGTGTCAGTGATGTATTGCTAGTTTCCAGATATGCAGAATGCAAGCTTTGGGTAACAGAGGCTTCCAAATAGATTTTAGAAAAAGTCTTAAGAGGGCAGGCAGTGTGCCTCTGAGAGGGCAGTGTGTCAATCTGTGACAGTGAAGTTGAAAATGCAATGGAGAATAAGAAATCAGATATTCCAGGAAAGGAAATAACTATGGAGAAAAAGCAACAGGCATTGAGTGGAGCCAGCCCAAGAAAGAAGCCATGTGGGTTGCAACCAGTAAGACCATGAGTGGCAGGACTGGCCAGGCCCTTTGGAGCTCATTTATCACAGCAACCTGTCTGAGGTTCTGAGAAAGGAGGTACAGAATTTAATGTTTATCCTGCTGGTTTGGGGCTTGTTTTGATCTGATTTCTGCCTATTCCTATATTCTCTTATTTGGAATAGGAATCTTTACTCTGTGCCATTGTATGTTGAAAGTATTTAACTTTCCTTTTGATTTCACAGTAGCTCACATCTAAGATTTTGCCTTAACTATAGAGAACCCTTTGGACTTGGATTTTTCAGCAATAGAAATAGAATAAATGTGCTTTTCATAATAAGATGCCCATGAACCTTTTGGGGTCCAGGGTGCAGTATTATGATTTAGATCTAAAATATACTTCCAAGTTTCATGTGGTCAAAGACAGAGTCTGTTCAGAAGAGGCAGATCAGTAGAGCTATGTCCTAAAAGTTTCCTCCCCTTTCTCTCTACTTTCTTGGTGCTGTGGTGAACAGCATTCCTTCTCCATGCCTTTTTACTATGCTTTTCTGCCTTGGAGCCAACCAACCGTGGACTGAACTCTCTGGAAACTGTGTGTCAAAACCCCCCTAAAATAAAATAAAAAACCCTCACCTCCTTTGAGTTACAAGTGTTTGTATTTTATCTGAGCAACTGTATATTGATTAATACAATTAGTGATGTTGAGAATCTTTTCATGAGATTACTGGAGAATTACATATTTGGATTTTTGTTTTATTCTGTTGATTTTTTAAATATCTTCAAGTATGGTGGCTCCATTTGAATTGGAGAGTTGTTTTATTGCTACTGGGGAGTTTTAAGAGTTCTCTATATACTGCTTATGATTACTTTATAATATATATGATTGCAAAATATTTATTTCCATTTTGTGGGTTGTCTTTATCTGTTGTCATTGATGCACAAATTTTTAACATGTCCATCTAATCAAAACTGTCTCTTTTTTGTTTCATGTGTCTCAAGTTTAAGAAATGGTAATCAAATGAAATGTTGGCAATTATTTTACCTTTTGTTATGATATTTATGTATAGGATTTTTATAATTTTATATTTTACATTTACAAATTTGATACATTATGCATGACTTATTGTATATAGTGTTGAGTAAGGGTCCAACTTCATTACTTTGCATGTGTATATTCACTTTTTTCAACACCATTTGCTAAATAGATTATTTCTACATTTTTTTGTCTTGGTATCATCAAAACTCAGTTGTATATGAGCTCAACTCTGAGAGAGTTATTTTTAAACTCTCTATTTTACTCAAATTGTCTGTAAATCTCTCCTTGTGCCTGTGTTATATCATTTTGATAGTTTGATAAACAGTTTTAAAATTAGGAAATGTAAGTTCTCTACCTTTATCTTTCCATTCAAATATTGTTTGATTATTAAGGTCCTTTGAGATTCCACATGAATTTATAGGATGGATTCTTCTCTTTCTGTAAAAATGTTATTGGAATTTTGAGAGGCACAGTATTGAATATGTATATCACTTTAGATAGTTTATGTATCTTGGCAATATTAAATAAATCAAATCATTAACATATTTGAGTTCATTTATTTAAGTTGCCCTTAATTTCTTTCAGCAATCTTTTATACCTTTTATTGTATAAGCTTTTCATTATTTTGGTTAATTACTTACTATTTTGTAGTTTTTCAAATTATTGTAAATTGTATTGTTTTCATATTTTTTCTGATTTTCACTTAAAATGTAATTGTTTTTGCTTTAAACTTATATGCTATTACTTTGCATAACACAATAATTCATTATGACAATTTTTATCCAATCTTTACTGTTTTTTATATATAATTATATTATCTGTAAAGTGAAGTGAATTTTTTATTCATTCCATTTTGTGTGCTTTTTTTCTTTTTCTTTCCAAATTGTTCTAGTTACAATTTTCAGTTCTAGATCTTACAAAGTAGCAAATGTAATGATCTTTGACTTGCTCTTGATCTCAAAGAAAGTTTTCAGATATTTGCTATGGGTTCTTCACAGTTGGCTTTTATTATAAGATTGAATATTATATTCCCAGTTTGATAGTATTTTTATACTAACGTGTATTTAATTTTGTCAAATGCTTACTAACCATATATTGATAAGATAATTTGCCTTCATACTAATTACCATAATTTTTCTTCTTTGTATTAATGTGGTCAATGTGGTATTACAATTTTTGTACTTTAAACCATCCTTGAATTCCTGGAATAAATTTTACTTGGTCATAGTGTATAATCCTTTTAATATGTCACTTGCATTCTTTTTACTATGATTTTGTTGAGGGTTTTTGCTTTGATATTCATAAGTTATAATGGTATTTAATTTAATGTTCTTGTAATATCTTCCTTTGGATATGATAGCAGGGACACATTAGTCTCTTGGAATGATTTCAGAAGTGTTCCACCTTCCTTAACTTTCTGCAAAACCTTGGGATGAATTAATATTAGTTCTAAAATGTTTGGAAAAATTCACCAATGTAATGTTCAAATGCAGATCTTTTGTTTGTTTGGAGATGATTAATTAGAGGTACAATCATTTTGCTATTTAGAGTTCCATCTAGACTTTTTATTTGCCCATGGGTCATCATAGTTTGTCTCCAGGAAATGTTCATTCCATCAAGGTTAGCCAATTTATTTGTTATTAGTTAGTCATAGTACTCCAGTCTGTTATATTTATTTAAATTTTTGTAAAATCAGTGTAATTACTCTACTATCTTTTCTGGTTTTAGAAGTTTTATGTATCTCTCCTTATTTTGTCTAAGTTTTGTTAATTTTGTTGATATTTCAAAGAAGGATCCTTGAGTTCCATAGATTTTTCTTTAATATTTTTATTTTGCATGTAATTTATCTGTAGTCATTATTTTCTTATTTATGCTAGCTTTGGATTTACTCTTCTTTTCTGAGCTTTTAAGTTAAAAACTAGTTGTTGATTTGAGTTCTTTCTTATTTTACATGTAATTATTTTTAACTAAATATTTCTCTCTTTTCCCATGCTTTTTCTGCAACTCATAATCTTTGCTGTATTAAGTTTTTGTATTTTGACATCTCTAAGTATCTTATTATTCTTTTGGTGATTTTCTTGGTCTATTGGTTGTTCAAGAGTGTTGCTTTGTTTTCACAAACCTCAATTTTCTAGTATTACTTTTTTATTAAATTCTAACTTTATCATGTTATGGTCAGAGAGAATACTTGAAATCATTTCCAGCTTTTAAGTTTTACTTAGATTTAATTGCCGTTCTACCCCTGGTGTGTCTTGGAAAATAGCCAATGTGTATTTCAGAAAAAGTCTGTTTTCTTTTTTTGTCAGGTAGAATGATTTATATAGGTCTACTAGATTATTTTATTAATCTATAGTAAATTCATATATTTTGTTTTTTAGAAGGACAAAAATTATTCTCTTAAGGAATAAAAGATCAGTGCTACATTTATGATTGAGCACAGTATCTTTTCTTAACAAAGTTGTGATGCTAATTCATTATTTATATTTATTTTTAATTTTTTACCTCATAAACTTTTTTATCAAAAAATATTAAACTATCATTGTTCACAACACGACAGCACAAAAGATGTGTAATTACTCAGAGTCCAGGTCCAGTTTAACCTTCAAAAAGGTCCAGAGGGACTTCTTTTACCTGAGATCCCTCAATGGGAGAGAATCTCAGGATAAAACATCCCTGAATTGAAGCTTCTTTGGCTTTTTATTTATAGAACCAGAAAGCAAGGATAAAAGACAAAAGAAGGACATGTGTGCAGGAATTCATGTAGAGGGCACACATTCCTTAAGGTGGTATGTTTTGATACTACTTGGACTATTATCCTGTAAGCTATCCTTTGATCTTTAAACATGCATTCCTAGAGGTTTGGGCTGTGGTTCCAAAGGTCCCTTATCTCTGCACATCCATCTCACACATACCTCTGATAGATAGAACTCTATTTAGATAGATAGAAGTCTAGATAGAACTCTAAATAACAAAATGATTGTACCTCTAATTAATCATCTCCAAACAAACAAAAGACCTGCCTGTGAACACTACTTTGGTGAATTTTTCCAAGCATTTTAGAACTAATATTAATTCATCCCAAGGTTTTGCAGAAAGTTAATGAAGGTGGAACACTTCTGAAATCATTCCAAGAGACTAATGTGTCCCTGCTATTATATCCAAAGGAAGATGTTACAAAAGATGCTAGAAAGGTGGCAAAATAATAAAAAATAAGAAATCTAATATCCACTTAGACAATAAATGTGCAGCAGAATCTGAACTTTGAAATCCATTGAAGACTTATTTTTCACTAAATGTGTAGATGGTAATTTGTAGTTAATTTAAATCATTCTATCTGTTAGCACAGTTGCAAGTCCCCATCCTACTGCCCATGGGAGGCAACAAGGCAAATGCTTTGGAAGTAGTTTGAAGATTATAGGTATCATTTGGATAAGCAGGACTCTGTCCACCAAATGGTGGGTATCTATGCTCTGATCACTGACTGCAGTTTCAATCTCAGAAAAGCACACAAAGAAATTGGAAGGTATCCTTTCTTCACTTCTCCCATCAATGCAAACTTTTCCATTTCTGAGTGTAATGACTCAAGAGGTTTAAAAGGCTGGCATCCTCTCTTCTCTTCATTTTGTCTTCTCTTTATAGAAACAGATATTAAGCACAAGGAAATTTATAACTACATGCACAGGGGAAATTGGAAAGTGTTTTTATGTGATAAGGGAAAAATGTTGGTTCAAGACTTTAATTCACACTTCAGGCTTACATTAGGCATAGAGATGGACAACAATAAAAAATCTAATAAATAAAACACAACCTGAACTATTTAAAACATTAATGGCAGAAAAGATTTTAAAACGTAAAATAACTCACATTTTAAAGGAAATTAAAGAGAAATAACAAGGCATGATCTTCAGTTGGATCCTGAGTTTGAAACAAAACAATATCAAGTATATATAAAGGACATAGTAGTGAAATTGAAAAAATATGTAAATGTTAAACAATGTCATTGTTTTTAATTTAATTCTTAAATGTGATGATGATATTGTGTTTAACTAGGAAAATGCTTGTTTTTCTTTAGACATTCATTTTACAGTAGGAGTGACATAATGTAATTAAATTTATTTTCAATTTGTTCAGCCAATAACAAGTACACATCTACACTATATCTGAAGATGTATTAGAAAAATAAAATAAAATCACGATGATCAATAAGAACTGATATATTTTAAAAAGGCATATATAATCAGTTCTCAGCCTTTTGATTAAAATCAAATATAAAAAAGGTATATATATATATATATATATATATGTGCTTAATTCAATGTTCTCAACTTTTCTATGATTTTTAAGAAATTCTAAATATAAAATTGGGATAAAGTTAAACCAGGAGGAAGAATATAAGAAATAAAGAATTATAGTTAATTTGTAAGTATTAATTTTAATGAAATATCATTTTGAATTCCTGGATTTTTTTAACTTAAGGAAATTATAAGCAGCAGGTTATTGTTTATCTTTCATACACATATGCTATGAAGTGATTTTTAATTGGTTTAAGATATGTATGTGCTTGAAAAGAAAGTCAAGAATATCTGTTTTTTATTGGGACCTACGTTATCTATGCTAAATTACTCATGCAGGTAGTATATATAACATACTCTTACAACTTTCTCATGTGTTCAATGTAAAATGCAAATAATAGCGTTTCATTTTAATTTTTTAATAAGAATTTAATTATAAAGTAGAATACACCTAAAATAAAAACAGAGAAGTAATTTTGTTGTCAATAAAAGTGCAGTGTAATTGATATGAGATTATTTTATATTAGAAAGGCTTGTTTTGATTATAGCTGGTCCACGTAAGACCTTCCAAATTTTATAAAAATCTTTCTCAGGACTTATATAAACCAAATGGTACTATAAAATGGCTTTTACTGTGAGGGGAAGAGGATGGAGAAAGGAGAATAAGTGCTTGGATGTAGTTTTCATCTCAGGAACAATTTGCAAATATATTTTTCAAATTGTTTATATTAGGTTTCTAAATGTTTTCCTGAAGAATTATCTTAGATAATATGAGATAAATTAGTATTCATTTTGTAAAATGAAAGTGAAAATATGTTTACATTCATGTATAAGAATATTTGTGGCAGAAATTGAAATATCTCTATGACAGATTTATTTTTCTAAATTTCTAATACCTATTAAATTAATTTGATACATGTTGTATTTTGATTTTATATTGCACATTATACATTTTATTAGAAATATATAGATTATTATATAGATAAAATACTTTAATCATAGGTAAATTGCAATAACCTAAATATTTGAATTTGCTAATCTGAAAATTTGGAAGGTTTATTTAAATAGTCCTAGAATTTTTGTCTCATGTAAAATTACCATCTTGAAATGTTGATACATTTATGTGAGCAACAGACTGCAATACAATATTTGATAAAGTAATTTCATTGTATGTCATAAAGCTTTCATATTCAATAATCAATTATTATGGTATAATAAAACTTCATGTAATGAGTAATATTCCAACATTCCAATATAAACATATTTTATGTAAACTTCTGCTACCTAAAATCATGTAGACTTATTTTCCAGATCTATGTAATTCATAAATTATACTTTTAAAAAGTCCAAATCTATTCTGTTTCCCTTCAACTTCTTTACACAACCTCAGAACTCAGTCTACTTTTACTGAGAAAGTGAAAGGAAATTGAATAAAAATTGCACTATATCATATTATCAGTGGTATGACTTGAGTGTGAAGGAAATATTGGAAATTACATTGTAAAATGGTTTGAGGAAATTTTTAAAATGTAGAATCTTTAAAAATTGCTTTTTGGAAATATTACTTCACTTTCTTCTGTGTTTTACATATATGTCATGAGCTAAGCCCAGTGTTTCATGCAAGACCAGACTGTACTTCATCTCAGGATTTTCATTTTCATTTCCATTTACCTGGAAAATTTGTTTAAAAAGACCATGCTTCTTTTAGCTGTACTCTAGACCTACTAAATCAAGTGTTTGAGATAGGAGAGTGGTAATGAGACTCTAGAGTTTGCATTTTTATGCATTTCTTCAAGACATTATTTCATACTTTGAATTTGAAGGCCAAATTTCTGCAAGGTCCAGGAATGTAGGCAAGAAAGTAACTGCACATGAAATCTCACCAGTAAATCACTGTCCAATCATACAACTTAACATAACAAGGACGGGGCCTAACTGAAATTTATGGTTTAAAGGTGCTCCAAAGAGAGTGAAGAAGAATATTTCTATGAACACATTCCCTCAGGATAGTGTATATGTGTGTCTATGTTTTAAGAAGATGAATACAGTGGGGGTAGGCATAGTAATAAGGGCAGATGAGAGTCATGAAATTAAAATTTTAGATTTTTTCATTGAAAATCCTGCCTAAATTTAGCTAAGCTAGGTTTCCAATATTGTAACTCTGGACATATGTAAAAAATAAACAAAGGAGATAGTCTGCTGTGCTAAAACATACACACTTTCTTCTTCACTATTATGACTTGTGAATAACCAGTTATATTAGAATCCAATTAGGGCTCCAATTTTAACATGAAAATATATATGTATGTGTACATACATAAATACACAAAGATATACACACATACATATGTACACACATATACATGTCATAAAGATACTCAACTAAAACAGTAATCAAAGTAAGACCTTAGACAGTATTAGTGTTATATTTTAAAACCAAATTTTTAATTCCAACATAAGAAGGAAATTCAAGAGAAGTATCAATTAAGTGCCTGGACTTATTATGGTCCTAAGTCTTGAATGTATGAGTGCGATTTTATTTGTTGGAGTTGTACATGAAGCTTGTATGTATTAGCAGATTATCATTTTTTTCTAAGTGACCTGAGTCACGATGTTTATACTTCCTCTACTGTAAACTTTCTTTGGTACAATTAAGAGATGAATGACTAATAAATGTCAATCATTGATTATGTTGAACAGGAAATTTTCTAACAGTGAAATTATAAAGTTAGGAGATACACAACTCATTCCTCAACTCTTCCTACTTACTGAATGTAACATAAAATTGATGGCAAGATCAACATCAGGTCTCTGGAGCCCTTCATGTAAGTCCAATAAAATAAAAGACAGCATAGTTGTCAACCTTGAGTTAAATAGCTACTGTATTATACATTAAAATTGTTTATAAATAAAGTAAGGAATTGCAAAGAAGGGATGAGATAATCTAACAAATGAAACAGAAAACATGTTGTTGGGAAAAACCAGACATTCCATCTCACTACTATTAGAAAGAAATGAAAATAGCCCACTGCAGACAGGCAGGTCTGCGGAAGCCTTAGCAACCTCCTGAGTTACTCAGAACGCCCCAAATCAGCCAGCTGCAGACAGGGAGGTGTGCGGACGCCTTAGCAAAGTCCTGAGTCATGGAGAACGGGCCGAATCAGCAATCCACTAGACCCAACCCCCCGCTCTTCTGTACAGTCATCTGGTTCCACACTACAAAGACGCAGAGGACACTGGACCACCAGACCACTGTACTGGGTAAGTTGGAGTCATCTTCACCTCCCATCAGGACCCAGACTATCTTCAGGGGAAGGGCAGCTGGAACCTGCAATACAACTCTGCAGAGTTCAACCCTACAGGAGGACAGGGAGCTCAACTTGGGACTTGCAGCCAGAAATCTGCCTGAATCTCATGGGTCTGCAACTAGCTTGCTGAGACTCATTGACTTATATCTGCACACTGCTACCCACATTGTCTATTGTAACAGCAGAGACATACCCTGAAATAGGACCTTCATTTTCATGGTTATTTTTTATTCCCAAAATTAGTTTTATTATTTTGTTTTTTTTTTCTCTTTCCTTTTGCTCCTCTTATCTTTAATTTTTTCCCCTACTCTTTGCAAATATTTGTTTTTCTCTCCTTTTTTTTCTTTTCTTTTCTTCTTTCTTTCCTCTTTCCTTTCTCTCTCTCTTACACTCACTCTCTTGCTCTCCCATATTGTTCATCTTCCCTTTTTGTCCCTGTTTGGTTCTCAGTCAGAGTCCTTCTTTATTGTCCTATTATTCTCTTTTTCCTTCTCACCTGTGTCCTCTGACCACACTGCTAACCTTCCCCTATCCTTCTTACCATCTATCCCTCCCTCCCCAACCCATTCTAACTCCCCATCCCAAAGGGTAAAATTGTTATATTGAAGAGTTTGTTCACTATATGTTGGGTTGGTCCTCGATCTTAATTTGAGTCACACAGCTAAAGGTGATAGATTAATAACTACCACAAAATGTCATTTTCAAAGATGTACTTGATGCAATGGTGTTGCTGACTGTATCACTTGGGCTAAGGTGTGGGTATTGATCTAGTCAATGAACCTTCCTAGTATAAGGAAAATGAGATAGCCTCTGAGGCATTAGAGACTCAAAACTTAAAGACCAGCTATATCTGGAAGACACCTCTGAGAAGCAATCATTCCATAAGGGTTCTAATTACAAGCAACAGAGATAACTACAATAAGCAATTTCAAACTATCAACCCAGGAGTTAAACCAAGGACAGTACCAAAAACAAAAATGAGAAGACATTTAAGCAAGGCACAAACTCAGACTTCCACCCAACCAAGGGTAAATCCTGGGGGAAATGAGATGGAAAAGTTCCATAACCAACCACCTGGAATCCTGAACTGATAGCACAAGAAGTAACAAAATGGATGAATGAGGCTCTAGAGAAACTCAACACAGAAATAATCACCCAGATGTCTACAGGGATGGTGAGCAAAGTGAAAGACATGATTAGAGGATCTAGAGCAGAAACAGATAAAAAAATAGATGAGCTCAGAAACATGCTGAAAGCCATGAATACCCAGCATAAGAAAGAAATGGAAACCATGATCACCCAATATAAGAAAGAAATGGAATCCATGAAACAGATTCAAAGAGATATTCAGGAGGTCAAAAACTCCATTGAAAGTATCCACAACAGATTAAGGGAATCTGAAGATAGAATATCAGATAGAGAAGACAGGATTATGGTTAGAGACCATCAAAATAGAGATTTCTTAAAAATAGTAAGGGACCACAAGAAATCAATCCAACAACTGCTAGACAATGCAAAGAAGAATAACATAAGACTGATAG
>NW_004624789.1:8103238-8114618 GCF_000247695.1 Heterocephalus glaber | reverse complement strand
GCTCCCCAGGGGTAGAAGAAAAAGAATGTTAAGTTTTCCTGAATAAACTGCTAGAAGAAGAGCGTTGGTGTTGCGTCGTCATTGCTGGTCAAAGGCGAACGCGACATTATGCTAGATCTAAAATTTCCCCAAAAGTCTTATGTGCTCATATTTTGTGTTTAGGAAGGTGACTAGGTCATCAGGACACTGTGCACATCAGTGGATTTATCAACTCACGTGCTCAGTAGCAGAGTGAGCTCTTTGGAGGTAGAGTCTGGCTAGAGGCAGGTCACTGGGGCCTTGACCTGGAAAGGTCTACCAGCTCTCTGGCTTCTATTCACTCTTTAGCTCCTGGCCACTGTTGCATGAGCAGGTTTCTTCCACTCAGGCCCTTCCATCATGCCATTTCTCTCTCGCACCCCACCAAGCAGGAACCAAAAGAAATTTCTCTTTAAGTTGTGAGTATGGGTATTTTGTCCCAACAAGAAAAAAAGTGATGATGGCAGACTTTTTTTTTTAACTAGGAATGAGGTCATTTCTGTGAATAAACCTGACCTAGTGGTTCCAAGGAGGAGTTTGAAAAAGTGGTTAAAAAAGTCTAGAAAGCCAAGCTAGGTAGGAGATTCTGGTCAGCTAAGAAGAACAGCATGTTGATAAAAATGCACACAGTAAAGGCAAGGCTCTGGACCTTTAGTTATTAATAAGAACTCCATTGACAGACTCCTGGCCACGTGTTCTATGCTCTGACAAAAATAAAATAAAATAAAGTCTTCATTTTACCTATATCCTGAGACTGTGAAGGAGGTTAAAATTAAGAGTTATGGACTAATGTGATGGGAAATTTTAAAGCAGCCCAACATTTTAAGTAAAGTGGGTAATGATTGCTGTTTCTACTAAGATCTACTATGAGAATGAAGAGAAAATGCCACAGTTAAATGATGTAAAAAGTACACAGTTTCATCAGAACAGAAGCATGTAAAAATTTGGGGGAAAGGAGAACATAGTTACTGAAAAGATTGAAATAAAAAGAAGCCAAGTATTTTGCCTCAGGACAATAGGAAAGTTACTTGGAAAGCATTTCAGAAATTAAAAAGAAACCAACCTTCATAAGGTTAAAAGTTCAAAAGTGAAAGACTTTTGTTTGAGACTAGAGCCCCAGGGAGCCCAGCTCATTCAGAGCCATCTGTAATTTAGGCATCCACACTCTCAGATCCCCCTGTAACAATGATCTAAGACAAACTGACAACTACTGGATCTGACCACAAACCTTGGTATCATACCTGTGGTGCTGGTTTGATGGGCAAGAAGAATATGTATTATGGGTTCAGGAAGGCTTCTTCAGAGATTTTGAGGGAAGGTGTGGAAGGCCAAGCAGTGTGCCTCAAGAGTGCAATGCATTAAGGTTTGAAGGGAAAGCCAAAAGTGCAATGGAGGCTCTGAGAAGTTGAAGATGCCAGTTATGAGGAACATCTCTTAGAAAAGCTGCAGATATTTAGCAGAGTAACCCCAAGAGTGTTCATGAGGGCTGCAATTAGCACTTCCATACAGGCCGGTTTGCACACTTTGGAGCTCATATCTTGTCACAACTTTCCCTGAGTGCTGGACACACAGCTACAGAATTTAATGTTCATGCTGCTGGGTTTCAGTCTCACTTTGGTCCAATCCCCATTACTTTTTATACCCTATTTCTCCTTTTTTGCACAGAATGTTTATCTCATGCCATTGTATGTCAGCAGTATTTAATTTAAAAATTTGCAGGGGCTCACAACTGGGTATGCCTTGAGTCTCAGAGGAAATTTTAGACTAGGATTTTTCAGAAAAATAATTACTGAATTGTTAAGACATTGGTGAATCTTGGAGATGGAGTAACTGTATTTTACACAAAATGATGGACATGAATCTTTTCAGGACCAGAACAGAATTTTAAGATTTATAGAAAATGTCCCCCAAAAACCTCATGTTTTCAGAGGTGGGGTTTTGAAAGGTGAGTAGATAATGGAGGCATGCTCTTGAGTGGATTCATTCACTAATGAGTTCCACAACTGTATGTGCAATTAAGTGTAATCTGGTTAGAAGTAGGACTTTGTGGACATAACCTAGAAATGTGTACTAACTCTCTGGTTTCACCTTGAATTCTCCACTTTCTGGTTACCATGATATGAGCAGCTTTCTCTGTCCAGGCCCTTCCACTAAGCCATTTATGTCTTGGAGCCAGCCACCCATGAACAAAAACAATAGTTTCTTCCTTCATGTTGTAGATGTCGGGTATTTTGTCCTTGTGCACAGAAAAGATACTAAGACACAAAATATATTTTGAGGGAGGAGAGAAGCAAGAAAATATCTTGTTAATAATAATAATGACAATTATATTAGTAATAGTAATAACAGCAACAACTATAGTATTAGAATAGTAAAATTTGAAAATTTTGACTTGGGGTGTTTTGGTCTGTTCTTGACAACATAACCTAGTTTTTCTATATAGAAAACTGTTACAGCTGACTTTTTGCTTTTGAGTCAGATTACCAACTACATAACTCCATTTTGTCTTTTATAAGCTATGACTCTATACATTCAAATTTCACCCTTTGAAATTAGAGTCAATAATGTTGAAATCTGCAATGGATTGTATATGATGACACCCTAAAATACACATGCAGAAACCCTAAAACCAAAATTCCAAACCCAAGTACCTTAATGGTGTTTCAAGGTAAACCTTTGGAAGGTCATTAGATAATGGAGATAGAATCCTACTTACTGAAATTATTAATCTTTTAAAAAATATTCCACTGAGATAGTTCTTTTTTTTAACATGTGTCTGATTTATTGCACTTAGGAGTGTGGTCTCAAGGTGCATCCATTTAGCTAGAAGTGTCTCAGACTTATACATCTTTATGGCAGAAGAGTACTCACACACACACACACACACACACACACATCTTTATCCATTCTCTGTTTGATGGGCATTTGAACTGTTTCCAAGATTTAGCTATTAAAAACTATGCTGCTATGAACATGGGTGTGCATATATCTCTGTAGTATGATGCTTTTAATTCTTTCAAGAAGATACCAAGAAAGGGAATAGCTGAGTCAAATGAAACCTCTAGTTTTAGTTTTTTGAGGAATCTCCAGGCTGATTTACACAGTGGTTGCACCAGTCTACACTTCCACTAACAGTAGAGAAGAGTTCATTTTTCCTACAGCCACAATAGCATTTGTTATTGGTTGATTTCTTTGATTCTTTTCTTTTTAAGAGTAGGAAAAGTTTATTGGGAGAAAGAAAGCTTCTGCTTAAGAGAGACAGAAGGGGGACCAAAAAGTGGATTGCCTGAAAAACCCACTTTTTAAAGATGTTTTATACAGCAAAGCCATATGGTGAGGTGGGTACAAACTATAAGACCCAATGGAAATTTACAAGGTGGGCACGAGCAAAACCATGACCAATCAATAAAATTACAAGTACAGTCATCCAGGTAATATTGATTAAATGGGGGTCAAATGGGGGAACAAGTCACATAGCAAGCATAGCAAGCATAAAGGTTTTTAAGTAAGGATGAGTCAGGGATATTTCCTGGAAAGACTGGGTTAAGACCTTGGTCCCCCATCCAGGTGATTGATATCTGTTAGAATATCAATCACTGCTATTCATCCTACCTGGTGTGGTAGTTTCTCTCCTTTTACAATGCTGGCCTTCATTGAATGTGTCTTCACTATCCTCCATGTTGGCTCCTTGTGGGCTGGCCCTGTCTAACTATCTACAAGATATCTAATTAACTTGCCTATCTGCAATATTCCCCACTCTGAAGAAGTACCCCTAACTGCTGTGAGAGGGCAAAGGGCAAAGACCATTCTGGCTACTTTCAGATGAAGAGGGTCGTAACTGTGATCAGCAGTCAGAGTTACTGTACAGAGGGTCTATCTAAAGGTCTTTGATAGATGTCAGGCATTGTCATCTTGGTAGCTGTATAGCTTTGAGTCTGAAGGAGACAAAGCCAAAGAAATACTTGAGAATGCATGGTCAAATTATAAGGTCATCAGGATTTCTATGAATATAGCCAACAAGTGTTTCCACTGGGAGCAGCTAGTAATAGCTTGCCACAAAGAGCATAAGAAGGTCCAGGGGACTTCAGAATCCAACATAGAAGTTCTAATGTGTAGTTATGAGCTGTTTACAAGGTCAGTCTGGTGGACCTTGGTGAAAGAAGTCTAGCACATTTGTTATTGTTTCCATTTGTATGACTGCTTGGAGTTTGGCAGTCTCTAGGCAAGAATAAATAAAACTTTTAAGAAATTTGAGCATGTATAATCTAAGCATGAGCACACTAGAATGGAAGGGCAGGTTGGGGAGAAAGTCACATTTAGAGTTTGAAATAGTGATTGTACCACACTGCCTCTTACATTTTTTTCATTGATAAAAGTTATGTATAAGTCTGATACTTTGTCATAAATCTCTCTAGTTTTAGATGAAAGAAAATGAGACAATCTGAAGAACAAATCTCGCTTAAGAAATTTAAAACTCTAGCTGAGAGCTTATAGATTTTACCACAGTTTTTTCCTAATGATCCATAACTGTGGTCAGCTACTGGTGTAGCTAGAAACTGCCAGAAGGGGTCAGTGACTGGAGCCCATTTTTATATCTAGCTTTATTTCTATGGCATTATTTTATACCTTTCAGTTATTCTTTTCTGCTGGGTGTTTAAGACCAAGTTAAAGTGAGACCTGTGTCAATTAGTATGATCCTCCTGCTATCTATCAAGGTCAGTTAAGCCTCCTCAGGCATTACTTTAGAGCCATTCATAGAGCCTCTCAGCTCCTCTATCAGTGTCAGCCATCAGGATGGGTCATGGCCTTGCTTGACCATGTTGCTTTCTGTGAAAGCATCAGAGATCTTTTCCTCTTTGTGACCCTCTTTTTGCACATGGTACATTTGTCCTCTGGTGTCTAGCAATCTCCCTGCTCAGGAGGTTGAATGACTTACCAAAGATATAGTATCCTGTAGGAAAGGTTCCTTTGTGTCCTGGATATTTGTTGACTTGGAGGGGCCAGGGCCAAAATATTGGCTGTTCTCATAGCCCAGTTACCTTTCTAGTTTTGGTCTCCAAACTTTAGTTGGTGAACACCCAGAAGAGAAGATCAGTGACATAAGCATTTCAGTAGAAGCAGTGAGCTTAACTATTATAATTTCATCTGGACATTAAGCAGTTTTGAAATATATTTTATCCACCATGGTCATTTTAGTAGTTGAATGCCTGCAGAATGTTAACAGACAACAGTTACACATTATATAGAAAAACTTAAGATCAAGAGCCACATGTATTTTAGCATGAAAATCATGATGAAATTTTCTTTTTAACACTTATATGTCCATCTTAGTATGAAATAGTCTTTCAGTCAAACACCTTCATCTGATCACAACACATTAAATGACATAAAGAAAATTCTTATTTGTTATCCTTTAGTTGAATGTCATTTAAAGAGAATATACACATTGGCCTATAATGTACCTTAGGAGTTCAGAATGTCTAGCCCTTAATTTTTAGTGTGTGACATTTTTTGGACTGTTTGGTTGTGAGCATTCCTAAGTGTGGTGACACATATACATCACATAAGTTTTTGAGAAAACTATTATTTGATTGGTTTTCTCATGTTGGTTTGATATGTACCTGTTTTCACAAGTAGTTAGAGTGCAACAGAAAGGCAGATAAATGAGTCAAAAAAGATCATTACCATAAACAATATCCTAGAAGACTTGTACACCTAGAAGGCATGAATGTGTATACCATGAAATAAAAATGATTATCAGTTATATGAAACCCTTTGTCACTTAATTTTGTCTAGTACCAAGAACATTTAAATAAAACCTTATTGTTTTCCCACAGAAAACTTAGCTGTTTGACCATGACCAATGTATACATATCAAAATAATAATATGCTTAACAATGTATTTCCCAGAAGGCTATGGAAATTATTGGAGTCCCTTTTGTGAACAAAGGGTGGAATAAATTTTTTTCCAGGTAACTGCTCCTTTATTTAACAAGGGGAGTCCTGTCCAGTAGTTTTTCTAAGCCCAAGAATCTTTATTTAGTTATCTTAACAAATTTTTAGATAACCTATGAAAGCCAAATTATAACAATTAACATTATTTTTGACCAATGAAAGAGTCCCAAGTTATTATATATAGACAACAATATGTACTGTATTTCCAAAACCAGTGAGCACTATTTGGATAACCTGGCAACCTGGGAGAAGCATGTCTTTAATGACATTTATCTATAGTTACAGGCAAATATCTTAAAAAATCAAAAATTGCAAAAGAAAAAAGCTCAAACAAAACAGCTGTACATTTTATAACAAATTGAACAGACAGACACACACACACACACATAAGACAACTTGTTTATAAACCAGAGTGCACTCAGATGTATTTGGCCAAGTTGAATTATAATAACTTTCATAATTTTTAGGTTTATAACTATAAAAAACTAATCAGAACTTTGTGGATCAGTTAACAGAGATCTCTTGTAATAAGAATCAAAAGGAATAAAACTCTTCTATGCCAGTGAAAGCAAAACCAAGTTTAAGATGGGCCATAAACTGACAGTTTATTTGACTGAAATACCCAGCTATACAGGCTTCTCATGGTTGCTTTTATAGCCACAGTTATTTGATAGCCACATGTAATTGTTCCCTCACTAAGGGATAGACCATTAAAGGTAATTTTAACTATCTCCAGTAGGGGTCCATTCAGGCCAGGTTTGCATGTAGAAGAGACTAGGTGACACTGTTTGGAGCTAAGTATGAATTCCAAAGAGTGAGGGAAGGACTGCCAAGGCTTTGACCTGCTGTGCTGCAAGTGTCTACCTATGACAGTTTTTTTTTTTAATTTTGAAAAGAAACAAAGGGAAAGAAGGCATCCCTGTCTATTCCTCTTGTTCTGTGCCCAATCTAATGTGTCCCTTAGACTTTATCTCATCCAGTGCCAGTGGCAGCAGAATAGAAGTGCAAGGAAGATGCCAGAGGCAGGTTAGCTGTCCTTATCATTCTCTAATTTTGCCTGAGGGCTGGGAGGCAGATAAATCTGGACTAAAACTTTTACATTTATCTTTTGAGAGTTTCAGGATTAAACCTAGACCAGTTTTCTATGTGGCCCAGAGATAAATGAAAGTCAGCTTTACTCTGGAAGGATTCCAGGGAAGGGAAACTCACCATTCTGGAAGCTTTCTTGAAATCCAGCAGCCAAGAGTAGAGAAGTGCTTTGAACAAAACATTGTTGAGGACTATGTTATTTCTCAGGGGTAGGGCGGTGGAGAAAGGACAGAAGAGTGCCTTTAAGTATGGCACAAGAACAAAATCTTAACCAACTCAGGTGTAGAAGGACAATTAAGATCAGGAGCTTTTCCAGAGTGGATCTTCGATCCTTAGCAAAACATGTCTCTAGAGACAAAAGCTATGATTGACTCCCACTACAATGCCAAGCAGAAAAATCAAACCAATAATCAAAGAACCTGAATGGCTGCTTTTTTACCTGTTTAAAGAGAATAAAAGTGTTCTATTGTGTAGGGCTTT
Source organism: Heterocephalus glaber (assembly GCF_000247695.1). Next base: position 8,107,076 of record NW_004624789.1, on the reverse strand, counting down.
TCTTTTTAAATAAATTATTTTGAATCTATAATATCTACTTTATGATTTAAATACTATACAGGCTGTTGAGCAGCTCTCTGATCTTATATAAATACTCTCAAAGCCATATTTTACCTATTATCAACATACAAACTGAAACAGTGCCCGGTAGCAGGCATTTAGAAGTGCTTGTTTGAGCTTCTGGAATGCAGTCTGGGAATAAGGTTCCTGGGTGTCTGCCTCTTGGGTTTCTCTATAAGCTAAAAGAGGGGTCATGCAATCTCACTATATCCTGCTACCTGAAGGCCACAAAGTCATGTAATTTCTAGGAATCTTCTTAACTGTCTTAGAGTCAGGCCGTGGAAAGGAAAGAATTGGTTTCATTCTTTCTTCCCACAGTCTTTGGGTTCCCTTAGATATAATAAGGCCTAAATATTTTACCTCAAGGCTGCAAAGCTGTGCATTAGATCTAGAAACTTTATTACCCCTGTCTGTTAGAAAATTCAGCAGAGGAAAGGTGTCTTGGATAGAAAACTCTTCTGAGGGGACACATAACACTATACTATCTACATATTGCAAGACTGTGACTTGGGAAAAACTATAGAATTTCCTTTTATCAAATCAGGATCTAGGGATGTCCTCATATTTTTCCTGATAAATAGTTGACAATTTACAATAATTGAAAGGCTTAGTTCTCATCTTTCTTAGACCTTCAAGAACACATGCCTGAAAATCTCTTCTATTTAATCTCCTATCTGATTGGCAGGCCAGTGGGAGTCTTGCATAGGAACTGCTTGTGTTCCAGTAGGAACAAATTGTTGCCCTGGTTGCCTGTCTTTGGAGCTTCCAAAATTAAAATAATATTTGTCTCTATATGTAGTAGCAGCTTGTAATACTACCTGACTCTCTCTAGAAGTCAATGTTTGATTTAAGAGCAACATTACATCTTTCTAATCTAGTCCATAGGTCTGAGAAAGTTCTTCAAAGACCTCAATGTACAGGATCACCTGGAAAAATTTTTAGGTCTCATTTAATCTGTCTTAGATCACTGAGAGAAAAAGACACATGAACACAGGTAGTCACATATTTGCTATTTACTTCCTGGAAGGGATACTGTCTTTGAGGGACCTGAACAACTTAGCTAAGGATGGATATAGCCTCATAGAGATTAATTATGGCTGGCCTACATATTCCAACCTTAGCATCTGGTGGTTAAGGGGAGGAGTAGCCTCAGGCTTAGAGGTACTGAATGCCTTAAGGGTGAGGTGTCTGCTTTTCCTATGTCCCACATTTACATTTGAACACAAGAAAGAATTACTTCTTAATGTAAAGAAAATCTCAACATAAGATGATTGACCATTTTCTCTCTTTTACAATATAATTTTAATTGTGAGATTGCATCATAGTACTTTCCTCTGTGTACTTGGCTTTAGGAGGTAGGCACACCACATGCAGGTGTACAGAAATAATACATTCCAAAGTAGTACAATGTTCAGATATGAAGTTCCTAATCTGAATAAGGGAAAAAATATGGCATCCCATAAGTCTCTGCTTGATTCCTGTGCCCCCTAGGCCATCCCCAGGGTGTCCCCCAAGGTTTATTCCACCCCAGGGCTGGTACCATCTGGAGAGAGACCCAGAAAATAAAACTAGACTAGACTATCTACCCTTTGCCAGCACAGGATCTTATCTTCCTCAGGTAACTCATGTCCTTATTCTAGTAGGTACTCTCAAAGCACAATTACAATTTACTTCAGCCAAAACAATCATGTTTATAGAAGGATGTATTGCTGGCAAATCAAGAGATTTAAACCAATGCTTTTAGTTCCTTGAAAGAGAGGTAGGAAAATAGGTCAAGAGTCAAATTAGGGCACTTTTCCTGTGAAAGAGATCACCTCCAGAGATGGTAAGTCAGAGATGCTACCCTGGGCCCTAGGGCAGAGGAAGCTCTGAGAAATTTCTGTTGTCTATCCATTTTCTGTTGTTTATTCATTTAACCAACTTTTATTATTAGCAATACGAGGCTACTTCTTTAAGGTCCATTTTAAATTCACTAAGTATTTGAAACTCAGAGGTCCTCATAACAGCCCCAATCTACATGGTAAAGACACTCATCAATTTCCTACTTACACATGAATGAAAAGAAAGGCTGACCAAAATAGTCCCATATTCTAATTAGCATGTAAAGACACAAATGCAACTTATTGATTGTTATTTTCCCTAATGTATGACAAAACAGTTGTTGCAAGTTGCCAAAGTCTGATTTTCTGGAAGGAGGAGCATTCTGACTACAAGGGACTCTTAAATGAACTCCCAAAAAATTGGATAAAAATTTAAGGGAAGTTTTTATCTCACTAGCAGAGAGAAAAAGTCCAAATAAAGCTCAAGCTGCTAAACATAAAAAAAAAAAAAATCACCATATAGTACTCTGTAAGTCCACAAAGTTCCAAAGCACATAACCTATCAGCAAAGGTATTTTTCTCCCCTACAAACATAAATGATGAAGACCATGCCTAGGAGGGGGAAAGAAGGTTTGAGGAGTTTTTAATTTATCAAAGATTGTTTTTTATGTTGGACATAGGATCCTATCTTACTAGTAGAGAAAGCAGTCCAAACCTATAGCACAACTCTTAATGGAGGCTTAAGACAGGGCTCTGACAGCACCCTTTCAGATCACAGCAAGACAGAGGTTATCTGATGATCACTGACAGAGTTTCCCTTTCACCTCACTGAGGAGTCCAGAAAGGAACAAGATGTGGAGATTTTCTGTTGATTACCCAGATGTGCTGTTGGGAGCTAGTTTCTTCTAAGGGAACTTTGGGTATCTCCCATAGAGTGACCCTGGCCATGACACCTGTGTTGTCACCTCAGTTTCTGCTAGTTCCATGCAGAGATCTGCCTCCAAAAGGAACCCAGTTGCCTATCTGGTCAAAGTCCCATCCACCATTGGCTTCAGTGGGATTCACCAGAGGGCAACTGAAGAAACCTGTCCTTTGCTTTGAGAGTGGCACCTGCCCTAAAGGCAATTATTAGTTGGCAGAGCAACCACTGTTGGGCATTCTATAAGGGATGGATAAAAGCCTGAACTGTCTTTACCTAAGATGATTTTAGAAGACACCCATTTTACAGCAATTTTAAGCAACTAAGTCCAAATCCAACATATAAAGGACAAGAATAAAACATAATTTTAATAAAAGATAATGCATAAGAAAAACAAGAAATGCAAACATTTAAAACACACAACTTAAAATTAAGACACTTTTGAAACAAAAGCCAAAGCAAAGGTCAGAATTTATGAAACAAAAACCAGTATCTATGAAACAGATGTTGAGAGTCTATGAAACAAAAGTTACCATCTATAAAGCAAAAAGATCTAAGTTAGAACCTATGGAACAAAAGCAAACTCTTACCTACAACCAGTAATCTTGGTGATAAACCTCCAAAATGATATAGGGGGAAGAGATGTAACTCCCAAACCTACTAGATATCTGAAATGACAGTTCATATTCTCTAAAATCAAAGAATGAATTCTAGGAACAACAGAGGTTAAAAATAGGAAAAATTTATTGGGAGAAAGAAAGTTTCTGCCTAAGAGAAACAGAAGGGAGACTGGAAAGTGGGTTGCCCTTGGTTGATTTCTTGATAGCAGCCATTCCTCCTGGATTGAGATGAAATCTCAGTATTGTTTTAATTTGCATCTCTTGAATGACCAGTGATGTTGAACATTCTTTTATATTTTTATTTGCCATTTCTACTTCTTCACCTGAAAAGTGTCTGTTCATTTCACATGTCCATTTTAGATTAGGTCTTTGAATTTGAGGGCTGTGAATTTTTTTAGTTCTTTATATATTCTAGATAT
>NW_004624789.1:8040333-8064742 GCF_000247695.1 Heterocephalus glaber | reverse complement strand
ATACTGATTTATCTCAGTCTCTGCCATTCAGTTTTTGCCAGTTCAACAGTAAACTGAAAGGGATTAATAAGGACATGGAAAAAATGCCAAGAGAGACAACATCAAAAGTATCAGACTAAAATTTGGCAAAAAAAATGTTGAAGACATTAATAGAAAAGATGAAAGCATAACAGCAAGTGAATGATTTCAACAGAGGGGTTAAAACAGTTACAAAAATTCAAATGGATATGACAGGAGCAAAACAATGAAATGATACTAAATAATTAACTTAGTGGTTTTATTAATAGAATCAACTCATCCAAAGGAAGAATCAAGCACAGTCAACTTGAAGCTGTTCATTACCAAAATTCAAATAAAAACAAAATATAACCAAATACCTGAATACATCATCTGAGAGCTGTGGGACAGTTTCAAACTATCTAACATATTTGTACCTGAAAAACCACAAGGATAAAAAAAAAAAAGAAAACAGAATAAAATAAATATTTGAAGAGATAATAATTCTTCAAAACTAATTTCAAAAGCAAATCATCAAGTGTTATCTAATAAACTCAGTGAACATCCACCAAATAATAAAAAGGGAATGAAGAAAGAAAAAAAGAAAGAAAGAAAGAGAAAGAAAGAAAGAAAGAAAGAAAAGGAAGAAAGAAAGAAATCAAAACAAGAAACTATGAAAGAAGCAGCAAAGGAATGGCTATATCATAGATAAGTAGATAGATGATAGACAGACAGGCAGACAGATAGATATATGATCTATATATCTATATATCCATATCTCCACAATTCTATATCTACCAAAATATGTTTTTCAAGTACGAAAGTAAAAATAGTCATTTCTTTAGATAAAAACTGACAGATTTCTTGGCATCTGATTTATTCTACAGTAACTATTAAAGGAACTTCTTCAGGCAGAAATAATAAGATAACAGAGAAAAACTTGGATTTACATAATGGCAGGGAAAAATGCTCTTTTTCTCATCTAAAATACTGTAAAAGGTGAGTTTCTGTCAAAAGAAAAACTGGTAATAAAATAGTCTTTCAGGAAAAGTAAAATATATGGTAACAACATTCCAAAAGGAGAAGGGGAGGAATGTAAAATATAAAATTGTAATGTACATGCACTACATATGAAGCATAATATATAAAGTGTAATAATAAAACAAAAATAAACTGATCTTTAGATGAAGTATTTAGTAATAATAACTAAATAATAAAAATTAGAAAGAAATATCAAATGCTCAAAACTAGATCATTTGAATGTACTGAATGTAAAGATGAATACTGAATTAAACTGGTAGTAAGATACAAGAAAGTGAGTGAATATCCATAAACTCAAATCATAGATGAAATGTACCAATTTCTTGAAAGTTTAAACTCCTAAAATTTATTTAAAAAATGCTTGGGTACCACTATGTCTAATTAAATAATGAAACAAGTATTTAAAACATTCTGATAACACTATCAGTAAGAATTTCTTTGTCCAGATGATTAATATGGTGAAATCTAATAAATATATAGGAAAGAAATGTCATCAAACTTCCAGAACACTGAAATATTTGAAAACTGAAATAATAATGTTACATTTTCTTCATGTCATAACTCAGAAAAAATTCTGCAAGAATTATGAGAATACTGAATACTATCCCTCATAACCAAAAATACAAAACTGCTAAAAAAAGTCAACCAAATTTCAGTAATATATAAAATGGGTACCACTTTACAATTTATATTGTAATACTAGGATGATAAGTGCTGAGAAAAATACAGTGAATTTTATTTTTTTAAAAAATCACAGTAAAAACAGTGTAATTTTGTTCCTCAAAATAAAAGCCCTTCACTTTGGACACACTCATTCTATCATTCTTGCCTCTCCTGGCAATTCTTGAACTCCTTTTCTGTGAGTGTCTTTTGTCACTGCCTTGGTGATTGCCTCAATGCCCTAAACAAATTTAAAATGAGACGTGGTTGTGATAATTGGTTGGGAGTCATTTCCAGGACCCAGGAGAAGCCAGGGTCTAAGTGGCTCTGCAAGAGTTACTGATAAATGAAAGGGCAGAGAAAAGAAAAATTGTGACAAGAGATGTGTAGCAAGGAACAAAGAAAAACACAATGGAAATTTCACAGACCCTCCTTCAATGAATGAAAAGAAGAAGGATTGAGAAGAAAGACAGAACATTGTTCTGTGGAGACAATCATTCATTAACTTGCATTATTTTTCTATGGAAATCTTTGTAATCTTAAATGAATGTACCTCAAAATTATGTCACACCAAAACACTGTGTTATCTTTTTTATTGCTGCTTGCTGTGCTTATAGCTACATATTATGTTGAAGGAGCACATCAACATTATGTGCAATATATAGAGAAACAATTTCTTCTGTATTCCTGATGGATAGGCCTGGGAATTTTTTCTTCTGTGGGGCTTGCAACAGAGCTTCACACTTTTCTGCTTTATGGAGGTCCACACATTAACTTCAGTTACATTATCTGCTTATGATTGCAATTCAGTTAATTTCCCTGAACCACCCTATCCTGATCAGATTATTTGTCCAGATAAAGAGGGCACAGAAGAAAACATTTCCTTGTGGAGTATCATCTTGAAAATTAGAATTGAGGCCTGGATGTGGGGTATCAGTGCAGGAATCAGAAAGCTGCCTCCATATTTCATGGCCAGGGCAGCTTGCCTCTCAAATGCTGAGTATCAGGAATTTGAAGAGATGCTGCATCATGCAGAGTCTGCACAGAACTTTCCCTCATGAGCTAAGCTGGCAGTTCAGGGAATACTGCAGAAGATTGGATTTTTCAGAATATTGGCCTGTGCTTCTACTCCAAATTCTCAATTTGATCTTGCTGGAATAACATGTGGACATTTTCTTCTACCTTTCTGGACCTTTACAGGTGCAAACCTGATTGGAAAAGCAATAATTAAAATGCATATCCAGAAAATCCTTGTTATTATACCATTCAGCAAGCACATCACGGAGCAGATGGTGGCTTTCATCGGTGCTGTCCCTGGCATGGGTCCATCTCTGAGAAGCTTTTCCAGGAATACCTAGAAGCCTAATAGCAAAAGCTGCACTATAGGACTGAGGTGGGTATGCCTCAGGGAGAAAACTGACTGTTCTTGATGTTTGAGAAGTTGGTTGTTGTGATAGTGTGTAACTTTATCCTATCATTAAATCCATGATACAGATATGCCAAATGAATTCAGCAGCACTTGAACTCAGAGGAGAAGACTGACTAAATAAAAAACTGTTTGTAACTATAGCAGTTGTAGTCCAGCAGTTATAGTCGATGAGTTCTGCCTTAAATTGGGAGGAATCCACATCAGTAAGGGAAATTCCATTTTCCAACAATACAAATTTTAAAAACCTTTTGAAAGCAGTTTACTCCCTGCTTTGTACCGACATGCTTTTCCTCTGTGTGTTTAGGTGAGGTGTCTAACTTGATTTAACCCACCTTGTGTTTCATTAGGCTGGCATGTGATGTTCAGCCACAAACTTACAAGAAACTGGCCTTCTGTTACTTTTGAAAGGCTCATATGGTACAATTAGAGAATTCCTGCCACATCAAAAGTTCCTAAGTATAATACACCATGAAACAGAACCCCCCCAAAAAGCAGGAGTAGCTGCCCTAATTCAGATAAAATTGGTTTCAAACCAATACTAATTAAGAGAGACAAAGAAGGCCACTACATCCTTGTAAAGGGAACAATCCAAGAGGAAGAGATGACAATCATAACTACATATGCACCAAATACTAGTGCACCCAACTATATAAAACAAATATTAACGGATATGAAAAATCAAATAAGCACTAATATAATAGCAGTGGGGGACCTCAAAACTCCACTATCACAAATAGATCAACTAGACAAAAATCAACAACAAATTCCTAGAATTCAATGAAACTCTTGAACAAATGAACTTAACAGATGTTTACAAAGTATTCCACTCCACAAAATCAGAATACGCATTCTTTCCAGCTGCACAAGGGTCATTCTCAAAATAGACCACATAATTGCTCATAGAACATGTTTAAGTAAATGCAAAGGATGCAAGTAAATGCAAATGTTTAAGTAAATGGAAATGCAACACCCATTCATGATAAAAACCCTACAGAAAATTGGAATAGATGATCTGTATCCCAACCTGATAAAAGCCATATATTAAAAACAAACCAAATATCATACTAAATGATCAAAACCTGAAATCCTTCACACTAAAATCAGGAACAACACAATGTTGTTCACTGTCACCATTCCTGTCCAATATACTTCTGGAAATATTAGCCACAGCAAGTAGACAAGAGAAAGAAATAAAAGGAGTAAAGATATAAAATGAAGAAGTTAAATTGTCATTATTTGCAGATGACATGATTCTTTATCTGAAAGCTATCTCTTCTAGACTTAATAACTAAATTCAGTAGAGTAGCTGGACACAAGGACAACACATAAAAGTCACTTGCCTCCCTTTACATGAACAACAGACTCACTGAGAGAGGAACTGATAAAACAACACCGTTTACAATAGCATTAAAAAAAAATGAAATACCTAAGAATCAATCTAATGAAAGAAATGGAAGACTTCTTGAAAACTACAAAAGTCTGAGAAAAGAGGTTGAAGAACATATCAAAAAATGAAAAAAATAAATAAATAAAAACAAAAGCAAACAAAAATATGGAGACATCCCTTGCTCCTGGGTAGAAAGAGTCAATATAATGAAAATGACCATTCTTCCAAAACCGGTATGTAGATTCAATGCATCCCAACTGAAATTCCAACAGCATATTTCACAGAACTAGAGAAAACATTGCAAAAAATTTATTTGGAAGAAGAAGATATCTGGAATAGTAAAAGAAATTTTAGGCAAGAAAGACACAATCCCCAATTTGAAACTATACTACAAAGCTATTGTGATAAAAACAGCATGGTACTGGCAAAGAAACAGACCTGAGGACCAGAGGAACAGATTAGAACATGCAAAAACAACTCCAGACCTACACAGCCACTTCATCTTTGACAAAGGAGCCAAACACTCTCACTGGAGGAAAGAGCTTCTTTAATAAATGGTGCTGGAAGAACAAGGTTTCAAATTGCCAAAGATTAAAAGTAGACCTTTATCTCTCATCAGGCACTAAACTAAAATTAAAATGGTTCAGAGATCCAAATATTAAAACAGAAACGCTAAATCTGCTGGAAGAAAGGTTAGGTAGAACTCTTGAAGCTAATGGCATAGGAAAAGACTTCATTAACAAAGTTTCAATCATGTGGGAACTAGCACAAAGAATAAACAGTTTGGATCTCATCTCATTAAAAAGCTTTTGCACAGCAAAAATCCCGCCAACAGAGTGAAGAAATGACTCACAAAGTGGAAAGAATTTTTTACTAGTTGTTCCTCCGACAAAGGTCCACTGTCTAGAACATATAAAGAAATGACAAAAATTAGACCTTCCAAATTTAAAGACCCAATCCAAAAAAGACATCTGAAATGAACAGACATTTCTCAGACAAAGAAGTAGAAACAGCAAATAAACATATGAAAAGATGTTCTACTGGTCATTTGAGAGTTGCAAATGAAAACAACACTGATATTCCATCTCACTACAGAATGAATGGCTGCTAACAAGAAATCAACCAATAACAAGTGCTGGTGGGGTTTTGGAGAAACAGGAACCCTTTTTCTCCATTGGTGGGAGTGTAGAGTGGTGCCACCACTGTGGAAATCAGTATGGAGATTCCTCAAAAAACTAGAATTAGCAGTCCCATTTGACCCAGCCATTCCCCTACTGGGTATCTTCCCACAAGAATTAAAAGCATCATACCACAGTAATATATGCACATCCATGTTTAAAGAAGCACAGTTTGTAATAGCTAAATTTGGAAAAAGCCCAAATGTCCATCAACTGATAACTGGATAAAGAAGATGTGTTTTTTATTTTTTTTTCTAAAATGAAGTACTACCCAGCCGTAAAGAATGAGAAACTAGAGACATTTATAGCTAAATGGTTGCACATTGAGGCCATACTTTTAAGTGAAATGAATATGATAAACATGTGTAAATGCCAGATAGTTTCTCTGGTGTGAGAAACTGAAAGTGTATATGAGGACCAAAATGTATAATAGATAATGTGAAATAGAAAGAAAGGGTCCAAATGGGAAGAGGAAGGGGAAGTGGGAGGGTAGGGGAAAGGTTAAAAATATGAGAAAAAGAAAAAATGGAAACAAAGTCTTTATAAATAGGGAGGGGTGCAGGGGCTGAAGGGAGGGCAGGGGAATGGGAAAAAATAAGAAACAAGACACATCATGTGCAGTTACAAATTCAGAATGATGAATGTCATCATATTGTATACTTAAAATATACCAAAAAACTTAATGTATAAAAAATATTTTATACATTATGTATGATGTAAAAAAAAATTTACTTCATGCTCACTTTGACTTTGGGGAAAAGTCAGAAGTTCAGGGTCCCAGATTTGAATGAAAGAGGACATGAGGTAGTATTTTCTGGCCTTTGAAATCTTCATTAGTTTATGTTTGTGATACATAATGAATACATCATTGTAGGGAATTGGTACATACAGGCATCATACCTTGACTCTTTCTACTTCATTTCTCCTTCCCTCCCTAGTGTTCTCATAAGCTTGGCTTTCCATTAGAGGTCACTCAACAGCAGCATTTACCATATTTTTGTCACACATCGTAGAACCACTCACAAAAAGAACTTGAGCATTTTTTCTGAAAATGACAGGGATGATTGGATAAATGTGTTCAAAGTGAGTGGGAATATTTTTAGTGAGATTAATGGCAATGTATCTTCTACTGAAATAAATATTTTAACTTAATCATTCTCCATAGTTTGATCATACCTCCTTTATTTTAACATTCAAAAATTATTCAAGGGAATAGCTTTATTAACTGACTAAAGTAGAGAGCAGAGACAGAATAAGAAATTTGCATCATTCAACATTTGTTTCTAATAAACCTGATTAAACTACAAATAGCAGGAAAATCTTATACTAATTAAAGAAATCTATGCTAGCTAAAACCATGCAGAAAAAAGAATGTCAGAAATATTTTCTTTTAAAATTAATTTTAAGGACATAAAATACATTCCATCATCACTCTTATTTAATATTATAGTAGAAATTCTAGCCATTGCAATGAGGCCAGAACAAGAAAGACACACAATTGAGAAATAATGATACTTTTATTCACATACAACTTGATTGCTTATTTTTTAAAAAGTCTCCAAAAATTTTTTAAAGTAGTTTTTAATAAGCTGCTTGACAATATCCCTCAATACAAAGCCAATTATTATTAAGTAGACTTATTTGTCCTTCAAAAGCCTCAAAAAAATGGAGGCTTAGGAAGTGGATTGGAAATTCCTCTCCAAAATTTTTCTGCTTCAAAAACTTTAGAGAAATGGCATGTGAGTTTCTTGGCATTTGTTTTAGTTCATTATTTTTTTCATTTTAATTTCATTAAATTTCACTTTAATTTCATTCAATTTAATTCCATTAGTTCATTATTTTTCTTTTTTATTCATGTGCTAATATGTTCATTTATTATTGATATCATATATGTCACTTCTAAAATTTCCATTTTATTCTCCTTTTTTTGCTTCTCTGCTAAAGCATTTTATTTCTTTGCTAAAATTTTATTTTTTTCCATTTTGCTTCAGTTATATCAATTATAGTCACAGTTTTGCAGTGAAATGTTTTTAACATCACTGATTTAAAATGTAAGTTGGAAAATGCTATCATATGTATCATTTTAGTGTTAGCATCTCTTGTTTGTCCTTTTTACATTGTTAGAGATCTTCCTGGTTCTAAGAAAAGATTAATATTTTAATACTATAGGAGACTTTGGTTCATATTTACATGTTCTGCTTTAACTGGTTTTCTGTGACTTCTGTCTTGCAGGCACAAGGCAGCTGCCTGATTTCTCTTATGTGGCCTCAGTTAACACCTGTGAGGTAGCACCTCACTATTGATGGCCTGGTGTAGACACTACAACAGTACACATGGCTTTTACTAAGAATGCAGTTTAATAGCCTAGTTATGGCCACTTGGTGCCAGGTAAATTTGAAAGTTCTACTTTTCACATACCCCATTATGAGGAGGTGCCTTATTTCTCCTGGATGATAGGAAATATGTAGGCTGCTTGCACGGTCTCAAATGACACAGGTAATGAAGATCTTGACTCCCTAGAGGGACTTTCCTGACACTGTCCATACCATGATTTGGCAGAATCACTTTAGAGACTTAGGAGAGTGAATGTTTTGTCTTCCCATTTTGTCTTTTCTGATGTGTGCAGAGTTGGCACCACTGTTTTCTATGGTATTTTCCTGGAATAATGTCATCATAAAGTAAAGGTCTTCTGTGTTTCTGTGTTGCCTCTTTCATTGTTATTGAGCGATATGAAGGAAGCTTTTGTTGAATCTTTTAAAAAAACTTTTGTGCAATTTTTTGGACAAAGGTTAATATGGGGAAAATGCAATCTTTTAATAAAATGGTTCCCAAGTAATTTTATATTTTTTCTTAACTATATGCAAAAATTACACACTTTAGTATGAAATTCAAAAATATAAAAATTTTATATGAAAACCTAGGACAATAAATTTATAAAATAAATTAGGCAACAGGTTTTCAAAACAGCAGCAATGACACAATCTACAAATGATGAAACTGCGGAGTTCACAAAAATTTTATAGTAGCTCTCTAACATCATTATTAAGAGAATTAAACTAAGCTATTGATCAGGAGAATGCATTTGAAATCACTTATTTATCAAATTAACCACACTCAGAATAGATGAGGCATAAAGATCTTTCAGAACAACATAAGTAGAAAAAGAAAACATAATCCAACAGCAACAATTGATATTAATAAACATGTGATCAAAAAATATTTGGCAAAAAAACATTTGAAACTGTGCTCCAAATGATTAGTCCTTAGGAATATAGGAGTTAAAATTAATATCACACCAAAAATAGACAAACAAAAGTAATACAAGAAACTATTATTTATATAAAAGTATTCTATGTTTCAGTAAAAATTAAAATGAGTTTTATTTTAGTACTTGCCAATTAGGATGCGATTTGAATCTGAGTGCATTATTGCTAGGGATTGAAGATCATAGAAAACAGCAGTTTCTTAAATATTATACACACTCTTACATAGGATCCAACAATGCCAATCTTAGGTATTTACTCAAGAAAAATACACATCAATATTTTTGTTCACCTAAAACCCATACATGAATATTAATAATATCTTTGTTTGTAATAGCCCAAACATAAAAAGATCCCAAATATCCTTTAATATTTGAACAGATGAATATGTATTGAATATGTATTCAATGGGATAATAATCAGTGATGAACAAAATGAACAAGCATACACAACACATGGATATATACCATATGTATTTCTCTGGGTAAATGGAGCCACTTCTCATTCTAAAATGTTTATCAAAAGATAAATAAATAAATAATATAGCAGTGGAGTACAGATCAATGGTTTGGAGTATCTTTGACAACAATGGAGCATTGTAGGACTTTTAGGGGGAATGTCTTTTTCAGTTTGGTACCGCTGTAACAGAACCACAAGGTTGGTAATTTATAAACAATGGAAATTTAGTTTTCATGGTTGTGGAAACAGAATTCTAAGATCAAGGAGCTGACAGGTTTGCTGTCAGGTGAGGGGTTGGTCTCTGCTTCTAAGATGCCACCTTGAATAATACACCCTCATGGAAGAGAAGCGTTATCATTGTAGAAGAGTGAGGGCCAGCAGAGAGTGCATCCCCAAAGGCTTTTCATTAAGGCTCTTAAATAACCCATAAGAGTGAATCTTCTCTGATCTACTCACCTCTTAATTAGCCCAACATCCAATATTATTATTTTGTCAATTAAATTTCAACAGGAGTTTTTGAGACAACACAAATTCAAATTAAGTGAAATAAAGAGGACATACATGTAAATACCAAATAGTTTCTCTAGTGTGAGAAACTGAAAGTGTAAATAAGGATTAAAATGATTAAAATGAATAATTGATAATTTGAAATAGGAAGAAAAGGTCCAAAGGGGTAGGGCTCATGGGAGGGGAAGGGGAAAGGAAAGAAGGGAAAGGAAAAATTATGAGAAAAGAAAAAAATCAAAACGAAGTCTATGTAAATAAAGAAGCATGGAGGGGATGAAGGGTACAGAGGTAATGGGGAAAAAATAAGAACCAAGATACATCATGTACAGGTACAAGCACCCAATGACAAATGTAAATGTATTGTATACCTAAAATGTACCAATAAAAGAACTTAAGCAAAAAAAACCCAAATTATAGTAAAAAGCAGTGACAGAAATGTTTCTTATATAAAATTAGTTGTCTTGAAAAAACTGTACTTGTCAATACTGACAGAAGGCTAGAACAAGAATGAACCATACTGAATCAAAAATTGATAGATATATAGTTAAGATAGCATACAAGAAGCCAGAAATGGTATTTTTCTCTTCAATGGCATTTATTAAATTAGGTGACAATACTATAAGCACATTGCTTATGTTTTAGAAGAAATACATAATCTCATACTTATAAGTATAAAGAGCTTAATAGAAATTAGATATAAACAAATATAATAACCATTCTGGAATCAGTAATTTAGGATATATCTAAGAAGCAAAACACATTTATGAGAGTGATATTTGAAATGCATCGTATTTTATGAAACTTACAATCTAAGAAGAACTTAGCTTTGGCTTTCTAGTCTTAACATAGATGCTAGTCATGATACTTGGAAAATGTAGGTTGTTTTTTTCACTCTCTTGTTTAAATATTTGCAGTGGCTCCTTAGATCCTCTAAAGTAATGACAAGGATCTTTAAATATTTTTAAGGATACTCATAACTTAGATACTTAATGTTCTATTTTTTATCCTTTATTCTTTCCATTGCAGTTACATTCTTGCTTGTTGAGTGTTGAAAACACTTGAATTGTCTATTCTCAAAATGTGAATGATTTTCCTGATGGATATAGCTACTCTAAGTGCTTACTAAATGTTGCCTTCCTAAAGAAGTCTCAGTTAAAATAACATTAACACACATTCAGCCTCCTATTTTAACCTGCTCTGTAAGTGATTTTTCCTTATCATCTAGCCTATTCTTATATATTATACAACTTGTGGTGTTTTTTTCATTTTATTCATTGTTTATTTTACCTCCTTAAAATTACTTCCTTTGAGAGTACAGATATTATCTGCTTTGTTCACTGATGTAAACCAAGCACCTAGAAGTGTCTTTCATACAGTCAGTGTTTAACATACAATTATTGAACAAATGAAAGGCAGTAATTGGATCTGCAAGTAATAAAATAGCAATGCTGTAGTTCTATGGATGTGTGTGTATTCTTTAGAGTAACAGTTTCCTTGATGACAAATTAAATCTTTCAAACACTCATTTCATAAAATGTTAAGTAAAATCCCTCCTCAAATAATGACTTAATACTTTCTAAGATTAACATCCTGTAAACTAAGGTTTCTCCCTCTAAATAAACAAAGAATGCTGTTCCAAATGTGGATTTTAGTAAAAGAATCCAGGAGAAAAATTAGTGTACTTTGTATCCATTTGATTGAACAAGCAAAACAATGTTAAAATATAATTTAAATAGTTTGAGAGCAAAATGATATTTTAACTATCATTCCTGATCTCATTTACATACACCATCAAATTATTTCACAATGGAAAGAACCAATGAGTTCCTGGTCTTTTTGAGTTGCCTTTCTTTAGATGACCATAGAATGGCACCTCAATTCAAATTCAGAACACAAGAAGGAGTAGACTAGTCCACAAAATTTATTGTGTACAACATGCTTCTGATTTCTTATTTTAGCTACAGTATAAAGTTAGAGGCTAGAACCTTATGAGTTGTAAATTTTGTCTGCAAAGATTTTATCTTAAAAAGTACATTAAACTCTCCAAAACAGATATTGCCCTTGTAATGTCTTTTACAAAAGCAAGATTACATGTCTCTTACCTTGTTACCCATTAAGAAGTAAACATTCTAGTAATAAGATTTCAAATATTCAATCTGTGCTTGAGATCCACAAAGCTGGTATTTATTTATTCTTAATAATATCTGCATTGTAATGTAAAATAATCTCATGGTTCTTCACATAATATCCTTGCTCTTCATAGACAAGAAAATTCTTACTCCTAAATCCTGAGAGATGGAGGATCCAAAGGATAGCTGAGAAAAATAAGGCACTTAAATCCTTTTCAGTGTGCAGTAATAGCTAAAACAGAGGTAAAAGGGCTTGAAAGCAATTGTCTTTCTCTGAGTTTCATCCACTGAAGCCATAGAAGCTCAGCAAAAGGGAAACTGTTTCCATATTTAGAAAGAATATAAAAGAACAGAACCATAGCCTGCATTGGTTCATCTCAATGCTGAGAGCAAGTGAATGTCTCTCAATGATAACTCCTTGTTCAGTCAGGAATACCTGCCTCAGAAAGCAGTTAGTGTATGAAATTCCTATTTCTTTCACTTATATGCTCAAGTTCATGATAGCAAAATGAGCATTTAATCTATTCAATAGTAATTGTTAACACCCTATACAGTTTTAGGAATATTATAGATTATAGGATTTTGTGGAAATTATATTAAGGTCAGCTAAATTTGGGTTTAGATTATAAAGATAACCAGTGTAATGCTGGCATAGAAGTGTATGCATTTGAGACTTTGGTAGAGATTCCATGTAATTTACATGCTTTTTATTTTTTTTGGTACCGGGGATCGAACTCGGGTCCTTGCGCTTGCGCAGCAGGTGGCAAAACCACTGAGTTAAAACCCCAGCCCTAACCTGGTTTTAAACTTATTTGAAACATTTTTTAAGAGTGTAGATTTTTTCATTGCTCTTTGTTTCTCAGGATAATGTTTCGAACGGAGCAAAGCCAATGATTTATTGTTTGATAAATGTTTGAGTGTGAAGTGTGTCAGTGTGTGTGGATGTGTATGTATATACACACCTATTAATTTAGCGTTACCATATCATAATTATAATTTGTATGATTGACCAAAATAGAAACAGGAATAATACATAGATTAAAGAATTGGTATTTAGGATGATGAATTTAGGCAAAAGGATAGCAGAGTAATCTACTGCTGGATATGTTTGACCCACATGTAATTCTTCTTTCACAGTCTGGTAGGGTTTACAATGTAGACAAGTGATTCATAAAGGAGAAATTGGTCTTGCTAGAAAAATAGACACTATTTTGATAAGAAACTCCTGCAATAGAGAAATGAAATAGAAGCTGAGCTATTTTTCTTTGTGAAAATTCATTTGTAGTTTGCAGAAATTTAACAAATATATACAAACTTGAAAATAATTTCATTTCAACAATACCTTTACATTGGATATCACAGCAACACTGTAATGAATGGAATATGTCTCAATATTCCAATATAATTGAATTTGTCACCATACACTGTTTATCTTCAAAGGGTGCAGTATCTATCAGGAATATCAACTTTCAACATGTGATATATTGATTTTGTGCTTTAATCTCTCACCTTAACCTTATTATTTTTAGCATGAAATTTTTCTCCAACTATTTTAGATGTTACTTTTGCAGATTCTGACCTACAACTAAAAATAAATCTAGACTGTTCGGTGATTAAAATGAATATGTTTACTATACTGTTTTTAACCACTTATTTCTTTCTGAAAATAAAAGAAATCAAAGGCAAAAGACTCACTTGAAAAATCCTAGTTCAAATATTGGCATTAAATAGCAACAGAAATGTTCAAAAACCCTTATAAAGCAAGTGTCTAAGATTTAATTATTATAACATTAAAGAAAACAGAGATAAATTTCTATGTGAATTTATATGAAAAAGAAACCCTTCCCCGCTGTTGATGGGAGAGTAGACTGGTGCAATCACTGTGGAAATCAGTATGGAGATAACTGAAAAAACTAGCATTAAAAGGTCTCACTTGACCCAGCTATTTCCCTGCTGGGGATCTTCCCAAAAGAATTAAAAGTATCATAACACAGAGATATATGGTCACCTATGTTTATAAGCAGCACAGTTTGTAATAGCTAAAACTTGGAAATAGCCCAATTGCCCATCAACTGGTGACTGAATAAAGAAGATGTGTTTTTCTCATAAAATGGAGTACTACTCAGCCATAAAGAATGAGAAATTAGAGACATTTATAGCTAAATGGATATACATTGAGCCCATACTCTCAAGTAAAATAAGTAGGACACACAAGTGTAAATACTGAATAGTTTCTGTGGTGTAAGAAACTGAAAGTGTAAATAATATCAAAAGTCATAATAGATAATGTATAATAGGAAGAAAAGGTCCAAAGGGGAATGGGAAGTAGGAAGGTAGGGGAAAGGAAAGAAGGGAAAGAAATAGATATGAGAAAAGGAAAAATTTGGAAACAAAGTCCTTGTAAACAGGGAAGGGTGGAGGGGTTGAAGGGAGGGCAGGGGAATGGGGAAAAAAGAACCAAGATATATCATGTGAAAGTGCAAATTCTCAATGATGAATGTTATCATATTGTATATGTAAAATGTACCAATAAACTTAATAAAAAAAGAAAATTATAGAACTATCTAGTAGATATTGGTGATGTGTCTATAATGTTGTTTTATTATATATCAATAAATTTTCTAAGGAAAGAAAAAATTTTAAAATACAACTGGCTATTTCTAAATAAATGAAGAATATTATGACTTTTTTTTTTCCTAATGTAGAAGCTTAAAAAAAGAAATGTGTGTAGATGCTTAATTGTGGAAAGCATTTCAAGAAGTATAATGATGAGGAGGGAAAATAGCAAGTGAGGAAGGCAGAACACCTTTAGGAAGCATCATGGAATTTCTGTTGTGCAGTTTCCTGAGACACATACAGAAATCTCTCCAGTTTTTCTGCATTCATTAAATGAGAGGTGTTTTTGTTCACCAGCTCCTGTTTCCATGATGTGTTGTTGTGGCTCCTCTTCACTTCCTTCACTTCCAAGTGGTATTTTTAAGGAATTAAAGTAGAACAAGACAGAGTAAATGCAATACAAGTTTCCAACCTACAACTTATACAGTACCTATAATGGTAGTTAAAATAAGCAACAGTTCAAAGAGTTTTGTTACATATTACAAAGCACCTTTTTTTGAATGAATATTATAATGGCTCACATCTTCCTGTGCTGCATTTGGATTAGGAAGCTATGCTTTGATCTGACTGATACACTATTTAACAATATGGGTAGCAGCATAAATATTGGGATTGAATAATACACAGCAATCACTCAATACAACATTAGATCTATAACAATGGTCAGTATTAGAACTTATTTTTATGATTCTTCTTTAATTGTAATTAAGCCCTGTAAACTATGAACAAGTTAATATTTAGAATTTAAAATAGTGTAATTAACTTACAATATTTGTGCCATAACTTTTCCTGAAAAATAAGATAAAAATACCTACATTGTTCAATTTTTTAAAAAATAAAAATTTATTGTGAAAATATTTAAATTTATTAGTTTTAAAATGTTGAAATATATTTTTAAATGTATTTGTAAAAAATTTAAATATTAAAATATAGGAACTGTACTTGAAAGCTTTGTCAATTTTTAGATGAAAGAAATAATTGTGACAGTCTCCATTTTTGTACTTGAATGTATATATTTTACTTAAATGTTTAATTTAAATTTCAATATCATATAATGTAAGGAAAAAGCAAACAAAATGACTAAGCCATCATACAAATTATTTTTCGATATTATGCTTATTATTTTCTTTAAAAATACAATTTTTTTTAAACATAAGCTCTTGTTTATTAAGTACATAATGTTAATCCAAACATTTTATATGCTATCAACTGAAGCAGACTTTCATATTTTGAGGAAACATCTAAAGCATTCTCAAATGAAATATCAAGGTTAACTCTCCTAGCTATCTAAACCATCACTTCCTTGCTGACTACATAATGTTTACCTCGACAGATGTCAGGTTCTTAATGCTTTTGAGAAGTTTGTGGATTTCATTACCGAGATTTACAATAGTGTGCAACAGAGGCTAAAATTGCACTATGAGCTATGACAGCTGGTAAAAACAAGGTGGAAGGACAATTTTGTCAAACATAGAAAGTTAAAAGAAAGCTCTTCAGAGTCAATGAAAAATGTAAAAATTGAAGAGCCTAGGGATAATGGAATAAGAAAGGAAAGAATGAATGAAAAAGGAGACAAACTGCTAAGCTACCTGATGCCTTCACTGACATTTTATGTGACTCCAGCTAGAGATTTATCTTAGTTGCATAGGAGTAAAAAATAATTGAGGATAAATGCAGCATACAAAAATATTGATTAAATGTATTTTAGAAGATTTATGTTTGTGTTTATACTTGTACATGTCTCTAAATTGATTTGTTTAAATTCAATTTGATCAGTAATCTGCCAATAAAGAAAAAAGTATATGTCATATTGCTTAAATAATTCCAGTAAAAACAAAACAAAAATACAAATTTTAAGTTGGTTTTTCATCTTACAAATTTTGACAATAATTAAGGCCGTCATTTACATTTGAGGTTCTAAGACATGAGATATTTTATAAGATATACAATAGAAGTAAATTAACACGTAGAAGTCATGCCTCCTATGCACAAATGTAAGAAAAGGATTTCATTTGGTCTTTGATTTTCTTGAGAGTCAATAGAAACAAATAATATTAATAGTACTTTATTTTTATTTCCCAAATATAGTGCCCCTCACACCCATAGTTTTTGATGTGTTTACTAATATATCAGATTATTTAAAAGAGGTAGTAACAAAATATAAATGAAAAGGATTAAAATATACCATTATCATCATCCTACTAGTAGAGTTGAAAATAGTAATAAACACAGATCTAAGTTGTATCATTTGTACTCTGAATGGTAGGGCATTTTGCACCATATGTGATTGAAACTATGTACAAATAAAGTAATGAAAAGTTATTATAGTACCTTTCAATACATGTGTTATAATCTAATTTTCAAAAGAAATACTCAAGAGAAGGAGACAAGCAATGCACATTACTTGAAAATTAAAGGTGCCCCAATATTAGAGTTCTCTGGAAAAACACAAATAATAATTCTATCTAAATGTGTCTCTGTCATCACTGTCAACCTGGAAGAGGCCCAGATCATACTTATAGTGGTAAATTTGAACTGCATGGCAGCCTGAAAGCTGGTGATCCAGGGAAGACTTTATGCTGGAGCAACGTTCAATGATAGTGTCCAAATTGAAATCGCTCTTCCTCTGGACATCTTAATATTTTTTTCTCTTAAGGACCTCAACTGATTAGATAAGACCTAGTTATGTTATTGAAGGTAATCAATCATCCTTTCCTCAAAACCTATTTAGTCAAATTTTAATCTCATCCAAAAATCAGGATAACATCCAGACTAATGTTTAACTAAATATGTGGATTCTGTGGCTTGCAAAATTGATAAGCAAAATTAATTATCAGAGAATCAATTTGTTGCTGCTGTTGCTGTCTTGGTTTTTTAAACTATTTCATAAAAGATGTTGCAAATAAATTAAAACTGGCTTCACAGCTTTCAGATATAAGCAACTATTGTTTATCATTTGCCTAAATATGGTTATACATGTTTTGTGAAGTATTATCTGTTAATAATTACCTCATTCCTATATAGATATAATTAACTAAATCAAGGACATGGTACTAAATTTCAAAAATATATTTTGGATGAAAGGTTTAACAATTATGTGATAAATTGGAATGCTACATTAATGAAAAATGACATAGTCAATATCCTGCAAATATTATTTTTTCAGTTTTAACATTATACCTGCTATGTTTGAGATATAAAATGTCCTTCAAAACATTCATGTGTTCAGAGATGGGATTTAGGAAGATTCTTCAGATCATAAAATTTACCTTCGTCATTTTTTTAATTGATGGGTCAAAACACCTGACACTCATAAATTTAAGAAAAAAAGAGAGGTTTATTTGGGCTCACGATTCTCAGAAATTTCAGTCCATTTTTGGCAAGTTCCAAGCCACAGTTGAATAGCAGAGTGTCTTGTTAGGAAGAAAAGCTTCTCCTGCAAGGGCAGCCAAGAAGAGAGAGTGAATGGATGACCTAGGAAGAAGGTATACATCTTCCAGTCAAACCCACCCTCTAATAGCACTTTAGCTATACTGCCACCATTATTTTATTACCTCTAAAAACCCTGCCTATAAGCACATGAAGCTTTGAGGGAACATGTAGATATAAACCATAACACAGTTGTTACACTCATCAGTGGGTTAAACCAGTGATGAGTTCATAGCTGAATGTGCTGTTGTAAGATGAGGCCTCATTGGAGGTGGGTCACTTGGTCATGGCTTGGAAGAATGTATTCATGTCCCTGTTCCCCTCTTCTTTCTCTCTCTGCTTTCTGGCTGCCATAACTTAAGCAACTTTCCTCTACCAGGTAACTTCACTATGCCAGCTGACCCTACATGGACTGAACTCGCTGAAACTGTGACCCCAAATAAACCTCTCCTCCTTTAAGTTGCAGGTGTTGAGTATTTGTTCCAGCAACTGAAACTGACTAATATAATACTATAAACACAAATTTTATTATATGAGAATAATACAAAACAAAATGACAATATTATTTTTTTCTTTGTTGAAAATTACTATTAATTATGAAGACCACTTTCAAGGGTAGCCATAAAAACTTTTGAAACTTTATTTTGCCCAAATATTTGAGTAAAATTATTGTAAAATTTAAGAACATCAATAGGTGATCAAAACAGGGAAAGTGTTAGTAACTAGTCTGTCTAGTCATAGATAACTGTAATAAACATTTTCTAATATTACACAGCAGGCAGGGTAGCATTGTTACTTATGAGCAAAGAGAAAACTACAAGATGCTTAGCTAATCTTGGGTTTCTTTCTAGATACATTTTTTGAATACAATTAACTCAGCACAGAACAGGATATTAACACTGATTGTGAGGCCACAAATATACTATTAAATCAGTAGATTTCCTGGGAAAAATAATGGAAAAAGGAATTATGTGAAGAATCTCCAGACATTTGCATAGGATGTGTTTTTATTTTCTAGCAGAGTACTAAGATGAGAAATAACAAAAGAGGAATTTGTAGATAAAGAGGAAGATGGAGGTAAAAAATGGCTCTTACTATACATGGAGTGAAAAACAAGGGGAATCACTATCTTCTTCACAAAAACCCAGCAAGACAGAGACAACTGAATGACAGTATTAAATGTCCCAGTATTTTTTTTTTTTGGTACTGGGGCTCAAACTCAGGACCTTGTGCTTGCAAGGAAGGCAGTGGAACTACTGAGCTAAATACCCAGCCCTCAATGATGGTATTTAAAAGCCAAAGGAAGAGAGAGGAGACTGTCAAATTTGATTTCCTCAGACAATAGATATTCTTCAGAAATTAAAACAATATAAAATGTTATTCAGGAAAAAAAGTGATGGAATTTGTAACTAGGAAGCCTGGCCAAGAAGATCTATTAGAGCACATTTTTTAATGGAGAAAGAAAGTACCACATAAATATTTGAATGTAAGAGTAAAATAACACTATTCATTGACCTCAAATAAAAACACAAATGTATTTGCTATGAGCTTCTATATACACATAAGTAAAATGTATAAAAATTAAAAGAATAGAGAGGCAAATGACAGTATGTTCTTGATTTTAATTTTATTGAAGTGATATGATGACTACTTTTCTTTGTTTGTTTTGTTTTTGTTTTTTTGGTACCAGGGATCGAACTCAGGTCCTTGCGCTTGCGAGGCAGGCGACGGAACCACTGGGCTAAATCCTCGGCCCTATAATGACTACTTTTACACATACTGTTTGTTGTAAACTATATTCTTTAGAGTGAGTGCCCAGTTCGCCCCCAAAAAACAGAATGTAGTAAAATCAATAGGAGATTATATAGAATAATTAAAGAAAATGAAAAGGGAAATGGAACTATAATAGAGTTTAATATAATAATATATTAACATTATTATAATCATTTTAAATTTATTGAAATACACACTTAAAAAGTGAAGAAATTTGATGCTTACCTAAAAAGAATACTAATATAATGCTAGTTAAAATATTTTCATTTAAAATATTAGACTGACAAAGTAAAAAGGAAATAAAGCATAAAGCAGCAAACATGAATAGAAGATTACTAGAATTATTAGTAGGTACAAAGGAGAATTGACGGAAAAGAAAACTTCCTAATAAGAAAGGAATAAATTCATGATAATTTAAAAAAACCTGAGAATGGACCTTCAATGTAAAAAAGTAAAAACCTACATTTGAGACACACACTTATTCAAGATTTCAGCATCCTATTTGTCAGTATTAGTTAGAAAAGACAAAAATTAGTACATATTTAGGATATCTGAATACCTGTATATTACACCAAAATAGCACAATGCATTTGGACATAAAACACCATAGGAAAATACTAAGTGCTAACGGTATGTATAAGGGGAATCAGAGATTAGGAATTGCAGAAATAATCTTAGATTTATAGGATGAATTAAATTTTTACAAAATTTCAAGTAAGTTGATGGAGAAAAGAGAGTCTTTTTCAATCAATCATGCTGAGGTAATCAAATATTTCTCGCCAAAAATATAAAAATAATACTTCCTCTAGAGCAATTAACAAATGACTGAATAGATTATTTACCAAAAATAGTTTTATGAGTGACAAAAACTACATGAAACTATGGTAAAAAACAATTATGCTTACTGAGAAAATACAGGTTAAAACCATTTAGTATTACACTACACAATTACTAGATCAGCTAATTTTTTTTTTTAAATTGACAATATCCAGTTGGCAAGGACATGGTGTGAATGGAACTCTCAGAGATTTCTGATTTAAATCTGCAGTAGTGCAAACATCATCAAGAATGAGTACACAAATTGTTATGTTGTGTTCTATAGGTTCCTGCTCAACAATAAAGAGAAACAGAATATACAATGAAAATTGTGCATAAATATCATTTAAAGTATGGTATATTTTAAAAAATGAAATAGTGAAGAGGAAAGAATAAACATTATGATATTTTATATTAAATTGGAGAAAATATAAAACTATACATAAGGAGAGATCAGTGGTTTCCAGCAGTGAGGGATGACACGAAGGGAGGCATGAACTACAAAAAACCCTCAGAATACATTTTAATTGGCTGGAAATATTCTATATCATGATCAATAAAAAAGTAGTTAGATACAATTGTCAAAATGCATTAGACTTTACACTTTGAAAGGTGATATTTTTTCAAATTTAAATATTTATAATTGACATGTTTCAGCCAAAACAATGTTTATGTATTTCAGATTCTGTGATATATCCTTTCCTCAGCAAAATCTGAAGTTCATTTTCGTCAATGCATATTTCCTCCTTCTGGTCTATCAAGCAGTCACATGTCCCTCGGCTATGGAATACTTCCATTCCTAAGAGGGAGAAACTGTACCTTCTTACTAAAATTTTAATTTGACTAAAATTCCATTGTCTTTACTATTATGAATAGAGTTCTGATACACATGGCACTGCAAACATTACTTTGACAAACTGAACTCAAACTTTTAGATAATAACCCAAAAATGGGAGTTCTGGATTGTATGAATTTCTATTTTTAGCCTTTTTAAAACAACTCCATAGAACAAACAAAATAAATCAAATAATAGATTGACAATTAGCAGAGGCTTTGGCCATGAGATGAATAGGGAGGTCATAATTAAGGGTACAAAGCCTTAGTTAGATAGGAGGAACAAGTTTATGGATTGAGTTTAAACTATTGAACAACATGGAAAACAGTTAATAATTGAGAATTGTTCCTTTTAATCTTACTGGGAAAGTGGATCTTGCATGTTGTTTTCACAGAGCTTGTTATATGTTAGAGGTGCTGGATGTACTGGTTGTCTATATTTGTTTATTTTACATTATATTAAAAATAAGATCATTTTATACCACATAAATACATATAACCATAATTTTTCAATATCTAATTTTGAAATGTCTTACTCTAACAATTAATTTTTGCCAGCATGTGAATAACAGCCCATCCTGTTGGAACACAAGAACTGACAGATTGGGGGAAGACACAAATATTAGTCTTTTTCTTCTTTCCAGAGTCACTCTGAATTGAAACCTATAGTATCTGCTGAGAAGCTATGCAAGACAGAACTAAGGTCACTTTACAAAGAACTTTGCATGTTGCAGTATCCTCAACAATTTCCGTACTCCTCTATGTCCCTAAAGGATCATTGATAAATCATTCACACAAATATGTTCATTTTGGAGCTTGCTGATGTAACCCAAACTAAGAACAAAGAGACATTCCTTAGTGCTATTAATTAATATCCCTGTTATTTGTAAGAAAAAAATCTCTTTTGAGGTTGACTATATTTAAAATTAAAAGGAATTATATTTGCAGAAGTGTCCATGAACTTCCAAAGCTGGCTCATGATTTCTTATGTCTTCTTTAGCTTTTGTGTCAACTTCACTTTTCTGCAGTTTCATGGGGTTACTTCTATACAATGAATAGGGGTGGGAGAAGAAAAGGCAAATGCATCAACCCTGGGGAAATTATGATGGCAAATCCATCTATTAAAGAATCTAATATAACAGTGAAGTGTTTATTTATTAAACCACCATATCTTAAAGGGAAAATGTTTTTTTGTTTGTTGTAAGGATATTTTTCTTGTCCTCATATATCACTTTAGAGAAATAGATGTTATGACATACCTGAAATATTGGTTTTAATTAAGGATAGGGAATACACTAAATTGTATAAATTAGAATTTTATTCAGTATTTATCAATTGATTTTTGTTTTGCATAGTAGTAAAATCTGGTTAAAAAGAAAAAGCAAGATAACTAAAATCTCTAATAGAACTTTGTCAAGTAAATGAACATATTGTTTATTACTTGAAAAAAGCAGGTGCTTTATACAATTATTAGATTGCAAATCAATCCAGTTTCTCTAGTGTGGGGGGCCTTGCCCCCCCGCTGGAATTCTTGAGTGCCTATTACGGACTTGCCCGGGCTTGTTGCAGATCTACCCGGCAACAAGGAAGTAGCCCCAGTACACTCCTCTTGCTCCTCCCCTCTCGCCCTACGGTATATATGTTGTAGCAGCTTCCGCAATAAATGAGACTTGATCAGAAACCTGTCTTGTCTCCATCTCTCGTGTCCCCTGTCCCCTCTCATCCTCGCTCCCCCTCTAGGGTCTCCGTTGACTTACCCGCGGGCCGGGACACTCTAGTAAGATCATATACATGAGAGTAATAAAATGAGAGGAAAAGAGAAAGAAAGCACCAAGAATGTGTTGCATTGGGTGATCGATTTCATCCTGCCTGACACATTGTTTTCTGATTTTTTTTGTTTTGTTTTGTTTTTTGGTTCACAACATCATCCCATTATAAGGCAAATTATCAGTATCAAAGATATTTTGATAATTTCTGGAAAAAATTCATGAAATACCAGGATTTTAAAAAGTATAGTATCTTTTGAAATTTGTGTTTACCACACACAAATTTTTAATAACTATTCCACGAAGGTTTAAATAGTTGTTTTCTAATGATTAGAAAATCAATTCACTATGAACAAGAAAAGAATCTAACACTATCTCTACTTATAAAGAATATATTTCAACAAGTAGAGATAATCTCTTTAAAACTATACCAACTACAAATTTACCTTCTCTAAACTGGGATTATTATTAGAAATACCCACCAGATGTCCTTGAGATTTTATATTAGTATATTAAACTCCATGAACACAGAAAAAAGAAATAATATTGTGAACTAATCCTTGAATTATATAACATAATGTACAATGATGTAGTGTCCTTGAAGTAAATAATTATGAAGACAATAAGAATGATATTTAGAAGAGAGGGTAATGGGAAGAAATAAGATAATAGTACAGGAGAATAAAATGCAAACGAATGAAACCTACTATCAATGAGGAAGAAAAGAAAAATGTAAGTAATACAGAGAAGAGAAATATAGATAAAAAATATAGTTGCAGACAAAGAGAAAAATAAAATAAATATGTAAATTTTGTTTAATATTTTATTAATTACTTGATTTGAGTTTTGATTGCTACAGTTAATTTTATTCATTATTTTCCTGTTTTCTTCATGTGAATATTAAATTCAGCATTCTGAACTAGTGAAAATTAGAAAAATACATCAAATAAATGAGTTCTGAGTTTTAAAATATCAGTGTCATATAGTCATCAAATATATTAGTGTATATTATACATATCTTCATATAGACCCTCTTACATATTCATGTATATATATACATATATATGTATATGTATATATATATTCTTTTAAATCACATAGGCATAAAGCCACACAACCTTCTTT